>CANXYI011840124.1:0-10492 GCA_948208565.1 Hura crepitans
AATTATCAAAAACTATTTTTTGTTTTACTAATTTAGGGTCATCGTGTCGAAATTTTGGTAGTATAACGGTTGTACTGGGACACTTTCTCAAATAGTAACCTACAAAAATGAGTACTTCTATAATATCTAATCACATTCCCATAACTTTTGGGTCTTTCTGACCCTTCAACAATACGTCACAAGGCAACACTTCACAACACAACTCAACACAAGCAGGCAATTCTCATATGAACTTTTATGGAAAATAAAAGTAATAAGTTATATAAGTTTTATAGAATAACATTTCAAAATATAGATTAGGCCCAATCCCTTATTTCTATATAAGAGTGCTATCATTATATTTACATCACTACAATCATATAAAATGAAAATCAAAATACCCCAATAGATGGTGGCTTCTTGATCTCTTGTGATACTAAGGCTTTAACTTTAATCTGTGTTCTTTTAATTTATACATCACAAAAAGAAACACGATGCACTAAGCTTTCACTTAGTGGTGAATCCAACATGATATATGCTTTTTGTCAAGCAACATGCAATGCACATGCAGTTTACACCTTTAGAATTATGGCAATAAATTACAATTATAATTAATATCATATATAATATCATGACTTACACCTCAAAGATGCATTCAGAAACATTATATAGATAAGTTAAATTTTTTATCAGTATTTAATTAAATTTCTTGCAAAAATAGTCACATATAACACTATAGTACAATATCATGACCAAAATCTCAAGATAATGACAATGTATGAAAAGGAAGATTTAAACCCCCTTTTTTTGGTATTTAATTAAGTTACATGCCCATACTTGTAAGACAACAAGCCAAACTAGATAACGGGACCATAATATGCTCGAAGGCATAAGATAAATATACCCATAAGTTTATGGCAGCTATGAGAGCCATGAATGTCATGCTTCAAATTATGCTTGATAGTGCTTTGTTGGCAGAGATACTGATCAAGCCTAGTCTATTATGGCAAGTTAAAGATAGGCAGAAGGATGATCATAGGTTAATATGTGTGATAAGTGCCATCAAAGAGGGGAAGCATACCAAGTATGAGCTAAAGAATGATGGTTATTTGCATTACCATGATAGAATTTGTGTTCCAAATGTTGAAGAATTAAAGAAATAGATTCTAGATGAGGCTCACAATGGTCCTTATGCTATGTATCCTAGTAGCATGAAAATGAATCAAGATTTGAAGTTGTCCTATTGGTGGCATGGTATGAAGAGAGATGTATCAGAATTCATTACTAAGGGCTTTACTTGCTAGCAGGTGAATGCAGAACATCAGGTTCCATTTGGATTGCTGCAACCTATAGCGATTCCAAAATAGAAATAGGATAAGATCGCCATGGATTTTGTGGTTGGATTACCTATGACAAGGAGCAAGTGTGATTCTGTGTGGGTTGTGGTAGATCATCTTACCAAGATAGCTTATTTTATACCAGTTAGGATGGGCTATTCTATAGAGAAGCTTGTTGAATTATACATTGATAAGGTTGTCAAATAGTATGGAGTACTGTCTTCAATTATATCTAATCGAGACCCATGGTTTACTTTGAAGTTTTGGAAGAAACTTCATAATGCCTTGGGAACTTGGTTAAGTTTCAGCATAGCATTTCATCCGTAGACTGATAGACAGTCAGAAAGAGTCATTCAGGTAATCTTTTGATACTTGAGTGATTATATGTTGGCATATATGTGATGATATGCTTATGATGAAGCATTTTTGTCAGGTGCTTAAGGATATGCTAAGGAGTTATGCTATCAAGTTTAAAGGTAGCTGGGTTTGATATTTGTTAGTAACGGAGTTTGCATATAACAATAGCCATCAAGCAAGTTTAGGCATGGCTCTTTATGAGGCATTATATGGAAGGAAATGCAGGACTCCCTTATGCTAGAGTGAGCTCAGTGAAACTAAGCTCATGGGACTAGATTTGATCAAGGATGCTAAGGAGAAGGTGAAGACCATTAGGGATTGATTGAAAGCAACTTCTAACAGACATAAGTCATATGTGGATTTTAAGAGGAAAGATGTTGAATTTGAAGTGGGAGACAAGGTATTTATGAAGGTTTCACCATAGAAGAAGGTTCTTCATTTTGGCAAGAAGGGAAAGCTAAGTTCAAAGTTTATTGGGCCCTATGAGGTGATAGAATGTGCAAGGCTAGTAGCCTATAGACTAGTATTGCCACTAGAACTTTAGCAGATTCATGATGTCTTTCATGTCTTAATGCTTAGAAGATATAGGTTTGATTTGACACATGTTTTGTAACACCCCTTATTCATTTCATCGTCGGAATGAACAAGAGATGTCACTTCCCATAGGTCACCCATCTTTGATATTGCTAAGGCCTACTTTCATTTAACTCTTACTAGAACTAATGTTTATTTATACATACCAACCCGTTCGGTTATTTCATTATATACATAGTACCATGCCAATAATCTTATATTGGCCTAGATAGATCTGTAGATATCAAACTTATAAGCTCATTTTTTTGGCTTATCAAAGTTTATTCAAAATATTACCACGAATATTAGGTTACACATGTCCCTAGCCATAACTACAACTACTATCCAGTCATACATGAGTGCACTAATGTATTTACTTGGACACTACCTTATATACACACTAAGTTACATCATTCAGCCACCATTCCAATTCACACATCCAAATTGTTTTTCACTTTTCTCTCCACACATTATTACTCATTTCCATTATCTAATGTTGTTCCCATATTTCTTATGTTCAAATATATACATATACTCTTAATTGAACATTTCCATACACATACATATTCACTCAAATTGCACAAACACATAAAATGCGATGCAACTTTCACTAAATTCACTTACAATAGACTCTAGAACATTCTGATTGCACTCTAAAATCCTTAGTTTCCTCTTTCTTCATCAACTCCATAATTTCACTACAAAAATATTATGTTTCTTGCTTAGAAAAATTGTACAAAAATTTATACAACTCCAAATTGAAATCTCTTTCTATATCTAACATCTACACCTCAAATACCATAGAATAAAAATACTAAACCTTGGAAAATTTCACTTACCCATCAAAGTGGCACTATTTATCAAGTGTTCATTCCTTTTCTTGCATTTCTCTCACTAGAATCTTAATCTAGAGGATGTGGAGGCATGATTTGCTACCTTAAATGGAAGAAATAGAGTGTTTAAGGCTAAAAAGTGAAGAAATAAAAAAGGAGAAGGAACAATGGGAATGGTGTCAGCTTTTTAGAGGCTAAGGGATGAAGATGACTTCTTTTAATGACCTACATATGCACACACATACCTATATGTATTAAGATAATGGATGGCCTCGATCACTCCAAATGGTGATCAAACAGTCATGATTAATCCAATTTATGATTTAACCTTCAAAAATGTAAAATAATTTTTCAAGATCTCTAAAATTACTTCTTTCATTGCCAAAAATTCTCAAATTTCCCAATTAAGGGGCCTTTAAAATCTTAGGCCAAAATTCTAATGAGAACTAGGGTTGCTATTCACTCATGTAATTTAGAAATTGTACATAAATATCAAATAACTTTAGATAACTAAAATTCCTTCACCAATAGACTCATTGGAATTTTTGACCATAAGGGTATGGCATTTTTAGGTCTAGCTAAGCACATCTCGGCATTGTCCCGGTGCAGTGTCAACTAAGGTTACTATTCATTAGTTCTTAGCATAAAATGATTTATTGGTTTGTTGAAAGTTTTAATTCTTTTATTTTCATCATTTTCTAGCTTGCCAAAGTTTTATGACTAGTACACCCCTTGCTAGCCATCATATGGTGCCTCAGCGTCCCGATAGACACTATTCATGTCTTAGAGGTACTATTCATGAAAACTGAGCTTTAAGGGTGTTACATGTTTTATTTGTGGAAGAAGTTGCTGTTAGGCTAAATTTGTCCTATGAAGAAGAACTTGTTAGAATTCTAGCTAAAAAGGTTAAAGAACTGAGAAACAAGACAATCCTACAGGTGAAAGTTACTTGGAAGCACCATGGGATGGAGGAAGCAACATGGGAGACAAAAGCTTAAATGAGAGAACAATACCCTCATCTATTTGAAGTAGATAATGTTGAGGATGCCATTTCTTTAAGAGGGGAAGTAATGTAATGACTCAAAAATCTTAACATTTTGTGAATAGTACTTTCTTAGGATGAATAGTGTTCCCAAGACCTGAGATGCACTGAAACTATTGGATGAAAGTATTAATCATAAAATAATTTTAGGCAAAATTTAAAATCAATCAAAGTCATTTAATTGGTTAAAAATGCTAAGAAAAATTTTACGGCAGTGTCTTGTGAATGGTGACAAAGGCAAAGCTAGACCATAAATTATTTTTAAAGTTTCTCACAAAATTTTGAAAATTATATAACCTAATACTCAAAAATTCCAATGAGTCTAATGGCACTAGAATTGGAATTTTTGGAGGTTGGGAAGTATTTTATCTAAAAATTGGGAAACATGAAAACAGTGTAATAATTTAGTTTTCACGATTTTCGAACTCTAATTTTTAGAGGATTGTTGGGCCACATTTGATTGAATTTTTGAATGATTAATTAAAGACAAATAGAGTTTTAAAGAGGAGGAAAAATGAAAGAGAAAGAGAATAAAAATGGTAAAATAATTAAAACAATGGAAAATTATAAATAAGGTCAAAATTACCCATTTTAGTCAAAGCTCATTTTCTTCTTCTCCCCTACACCAGCTGATGCCTCCCCCTCCCCTTCCTGCCATTTTTTAATTTCTTCAAACCTTTAATTTAAGCTCTAAATTCTTCAATTGAACTAATTGAGGTAGCCTTCACGACCTTTAGAGCATATTAGGAGCAATATTTTAGAAGAAAATCGAAGGAAATTGCCTGGAATTCATCTTAGTGAATAGTAACCTTTTCGGTTCGAGTAAGAATTTTTGAAACCTGACATTTTTCTTATGTTCCCATGAGCATATTTATGCTTTTGTTTTGTCAATTTACATTTTCTTTAATTTATTATGAATTTTTAAAAATGGAATCTGTAATGGGTAGTTGAGAAAACTGACAAAATGAGGGACAAAGGAAAAATAAAGGTGCGAGTGGTCTCTGGGTTCACATTGCAATTATTTTGGTATGTGATATCGATTTAATTCATGAAGAATTAGGTGTGCCCTATATTTTCCATCATAATAAATGTGTGCATTTATTGGTAATTAATTAACTTAATTAGTTTAATTATTAATTAATCATTTGAAATGGGCATGTATGATGTGTAAATGAAATTATGATGTGTGAATTATTGAATTGGAATGGGATGGTGAATACACCATGTTTGTCAAATGGCCATGAGATTTCCTTAACATGTATATGCTAGCTTGTGTATGCACATGACATGGTTTTATGCTAGTTTGATGTGAAAATATTTTTATGTGTGTGTTAATGAATAATTTGGGCATGAATGTTGTGTTGAAAGCTATTTGGCTGAATGGCCATGTGATAAAGTGTGTATGTTATGTTAAATACATCTAATTAAAATGTTAAGTGTAAACGTTGACATGTTAGTGGCATGATGGTGATTATGCATTAAAGAAGGAGTGTACAAAATGATATTTATTATGCTTTAAAGATGTAATAGGGTGGAAATGTTATTTATACTTGATATATGGCAATTTGAGTATGCTTTGAACATGTTAATGTAATTGAATGAATTTTGGTTATTTGGGTGTTATGTATGGCTAAATGTGTTGATGGTTATGGTTGAGTGGTGCATGTTGTATGGGTTATGTGATTATGCATAAATGCACATATGGAATGGATGTCAAGAATAATGTAAAGAAAAGAGCTATAATGTATGTTAAAAGTAGTAGTGGCCAAATGGTGATATTAGATAGTTCAAGCTTGTGGTTGCTTAAATGAAGCCTATAATGCATGTTTATGGACAAGTGTCTATTATTAATCATGAAGTGTAAAACTACATTGTTAAAGAGAATTTGAGTATATATGGCTTTATGCATGCAAATAGGGACACTTGAATGGGACGTTGCATGGATATGGTGTGAGTAGTCATACTTAATACTCTAAAATGCTAAATTACCTGGTATAGTCATTTGTTGACCTTACCATATTCAAAAATCACTTTTAAGCTAATTAAGTTGGTAGAATTAAAAATAAATATGTTTTATAGCCTATATGTTTAACAACTTAGACAGATAGGTTGATCGATTAATTAGGGATATAATAGTAGCTACTAGGGCACTACGGTGCATTCTTGATGTTTTTGTCCATAGGTCCATTTTTAGTTTGACCTAAAAGTCTACATATGTTTGATCTTCAGATCTATATTGGTAGATGAACTTCGGATTAATAAATGGTCATAATGGCTATCATGTTATGTTTGATCTTCAGATCCATGTTTGTAGATAGACCTTCGAGTTCTTAGAGGTCGTAAAAGCCATCCGCCTCTATTATCCATAGGATATGTGTTTGGTAATATGGGTGAATAAAAATGATATATGAATTGAATAATAATGACTTTATGAAAAGAATAACAATGAACTTTTCTTTATGAATGAAATTGCTAAATTTGTATGCAGAAGGCATGATTTATGTTTAAATGTGATTTTTATGTTAATGCTTAACTCGTGCATGGTTATGTAGCATTTTATACATCATGAATTATACATGTGATGATAAATATGGATATTTGTTGTATTTACTAATGATGTGGCATAATGCATGATTTATTTTGATTTCACCACAAAGCAAAATGCTTAGCACATCGTTTGTTTATGCTGCATAGGTTGGAAGAGTACGATTTGTAATCCTATTTTAAAATGTTTTTGAACTATTTTATGCATGATTGATGTCTCTTCCTGAGGGTGAGACTGTGGTGATAATGACTATTGATTTAGAGTGATAAGAAGGATTATGGATGTCAAGGATTGATTGAGAAATATTTAGAAGTATTTTTCTTAATGTAGGTTACTATTCAAATTTTAGAATAGTGCCTAATATAGTCATTATGCTACTAAAATTTTAGCACGAGGATTTCAAAATTTGAATATTTAACTTAGGTTTTGAAAAGTTTTTTTGAAAACTCACATTTTTAGTGTTTTAAGCATGCATGGACAAATGTTTTAATCAATGTTCAGCGAGATGAGATCGGATAGCATGTTCATGTGCTACACACCTTAGTCATGTCAGGTGACTGGCTGACAACCAGACTAGTTAAGGGGTGTCATAATTACACCTTAAGGCACTCAAGATAAATGTACCCATAAGTACCTAAGATAATTGCACTTGAAGGCGCCTAAGATAAGTGCACCCAAAGGTACCTAGCAACTGCTCTATCTTCCTTAGTTGATCGATCAACCTATCCAACCTTAATTGTCTAAAAGTATAGGCATGTAAAAGTTTATTCTTAATATGACCAAATTAATTATACTTATATGCACACCTTACTTAATATTTCACATAATCCAATTTTCACAATTATGTTGCAAACATATTTATCCTAATTAAGCTTTACAATTATAAAGCTCACAAAATACTCAAACATTAAAAGGATATATAAGGCCATTCGGCCAAACCAAAAATTAAGGCGTCGAATGTCTATTTTGTTTCAATCATACTCAAGTCCATAATAGACATAACAATCACAAAAATTTCTCAAATTCATTATGTTAGCTAACATAAAAATCCTAATTCTTCATTATGTAATTTATGCACCCCATGCATTTAGACCATATTAATATAACCACTATTTCACACATTACATAAACTCATAATATTGAGCTTTTGACCTATAGAATTTTTGGCCATACACATCTATAAACCATCCATAATCATACATTCTTTTCATCACACATTAAAGCCCACATGGACACATTAAAACATGTATAAACCCAAAAACACACTCTCTTTCAAGATGTATGTTTTAGCCATCCCTAAAAAAACACCTTAGCATCACTTATTAATACACACATCATTAAATATCACAACATACTCACACATACATAATCACTAAACATTGATTACCTAATCTCCTATTTATTACATAAAGCCAAAAATCACAATAAATGACTCCAAAAATAAATATGCACATATAATAGTTTAGTTTCACTTACAACAAAACAATGTTTTGACAGAATTATGCCTTCTCCTTACCCTTTGAACTCCTTAGTTTATTTGACTTTATATATACAATTATAGGCTCATTTTAGAAAATCTATAATAAATCAAATATAGCTCTAAAAATTAAAATGACCACATATAAGTGTTCTTGGGCACTTATAGAGTTTAAGAAAAACACCAAAATCAAAATAAAATACTCAAATAAAAAATTGGTCACTATTCACCCTTACCTTTAAACTTTAAAATTTCTTGATTAATCAACTTTTCTAAGCTTCTAGCACCTCAAAATGATTTAATCCATAATATATTCATAAAGGTGGAAATTTAAGGCAATTCAGGTGGAGGATTGAAGAAAAATGGTGGAGGATTGCTCTCAAGGTGGCGTCGGCTTAGAGAAAGGAAGAGGAAGAATAGGGTTATGATGAATAGTGAATTTCAGCCTTAAAAAGCCTATTTTACATGTCCCAAAATGGGTGGCTAAGATTAGCTAGATTTTGATCAAAGGCCCACATTAATTCTCCCTTAAAAACCCCTTTTAAAAATCATTTTCCACCATTTAATCCTCAATTATCACTTATTAAAAGTCTAATAATATTTAAAAATATTATTCTTGAACCCTGCTAAATTCGTGTTTAAAAAGCTTGAAAATCCAATAAAAACGTAATTAATAAACTTAGCCCGATTTAGTAAAAATACTTCTCGATGTTTAAAAATTCTAATTCTAGTGCCATTGGACTACTTGGAATTTTTAAGTATCAAGATGCATTGATCCTAGATTATTTTGAGCAAAAATTAATTTATTTAAGGTTCAACTTTGCTTACAGTATTATTCACAAGATAATATTGTAAAATCTTCTTTTGCATTTTTAACCATCCAAATGACTTCAGATTAGCTTCAAACTTTGCCCAAAATTATTTTATGTATAATACTTCCCATTTGTCTAATTAGTGTGACTCGAATTTTGAGAAACACTATTCATCTCGGGAAATACTATTCACAAAAGTTGAGATTTTTGGGACGTTACATTACTTTCCCTCTTAAAAGAAATTTTATCGTCAAAATTACCTAGATTAAAGAGGTGTAGATATTGTTCCTTCATCTAGGCCTCGCTTTCCCAACTTGCTTCTTCCATGTTGTGATGTCACCATAAGACCTTCAGTAGAGGCATGATTTTGTTTTGCAACTTCTTAACTTTTTGGGCCAAGTTACTCACCAGCTCTTCTTCATATGGCAAATCTAGTTGTATCTCTACTTCTTCAGGTGACAGCACATGTGTTAGATCTGATTTGCATCTCCTCAGTAGAAACACATGGAATACATCATGAATTTGTTGCAACTCAGGGGGTAAAGCTAGTCTGTAAGCCAAAGGACCCATACGCTCTGTTATCTCATATGGCCTAATAAACTGTGGACTTAACTTACCCTTCTTACCAAATCTCAACACCTTTTTCCATAGAGATACCTTCAAAAATACCTTATCATCCACTTCATACTAAACATCCCTTCTTTTCAAATCTGCATAGGACTTTTGTTTGTCAGAAGTAGCCTTAAGCCTCTTTCTGATGATCTTCACTCTCTCTTCTGCATCCTTAATCAAATTTGGCCTTATAAGCTTGTTTTCACTAAGCTCACTCTAGCATAATGGTGTTTTTCATCTCCTCTCATACAGGGCTTGATATGAAGCCATACCTAGGCTCACTTGGTGACTATTATTATAGGCAAATTCTGCTAAAGGCAAATAATGGTCCCAACTACCTTTAAACTCGATCGCACAACTTCTTAATTTATCTTCTAGGATTTAGATGACCCTCTTTGACTGATCATCCGTCTATGGATGAAAAGCCGTGCTAAAACTCAATATGGTCTCCAAAGCATTATAGAGTTTCTTCTAAAATCTTGATGTAAACTTGGGGTCCCTAACATAAATGATAGAAGATGGTACCCCATGCTTTCAAACTATCTTATCAATATACAACTTCTCCAACTTCTCTAAAGAGAAATCCATCTTAACTAGCATGAAATATACTAACTTAGTTAATCTATCAACTACAACCCATACAAAATCACACTTGTTCCTGGTCATCGATAACCCAACTACAAAATCCATGGCGACTCAATCCCATTTCCATAGGGTGAAACAACCCAGATGGAACTTGATGTTTGGTTTAACTTGTTGACAAATAAGACATTTGGTCACAAAATATGCTACATCTCTCTTCATGCCTAGCCACTAATAGACTGTCTTCAAGTTTTGATGTATCTTGGTACTGCTAAGATGTATAACATATGGAGCATTATGAGCTTCTTTTAAAGTTTGCAGTCTCAAATCCTCATTGTTAGAC
>CANXYI011840356.1:0-14479 GCA_948208565.1 Hura crepitans
TAACAGAAAAGGACCTAGTAAAGCTAAAGGGAAAGAGAAGGCTTAATGAAGGATTGGTGGCATATTTCGACTAATTTGTAAGTGTATTGAATGTAACATGTGCATATGGAATGTGTATTAATGCATTTATCATAAATGTGATATTAAAAAGTTAGTATAAAGTAAGTAATGTTGCTTGAATTAGTATGTATAGTGTGTAATATTGTAATATGGTGAAGAATTTGATGTCTAAGGTAGAGTATGTGTAATGGCTAAAATTCTTAAAAGGCCTTAAATAGGTGCTTTTGTTGCATAAATTGAGTTATAGGTAAAAAAATGGCTTTGTGGATTGAATTAGGTAGTATGATTATAATTTTATACATAAAAGTACTTGATACCATGTGTATGTGTCTATCATGATGGTATATAAGTAATGTGGATTGATAATATGAAGATTTGAATAATGTGGTCCTTTTTAATGTGGTGGTCAAATGCCTCTTAATAAGGCCTAATTAAAGGTTTGTTTAGGTCATGTAAAAAGGCTTATACATGATGATATTAAATGAATAGTTGTAACCATGTAAAACCAAAAGTGGCTAAAATTCCCATAATTTTTAAAAGACATTATATTGTGTCATTTAAAGGAGTCTCATAATAATGGTTTATGTATAATGATAAGGATGAGAAAATTCAAGTATATAAAGTCTTTAACTAATGAAATGCTTTGATTTGTATGCATAAGGCATGATAATGGTATGGATACCAAAATTATCATAGTATGTATTCTAACCCTTTTATGTATAATGATGGTGTGAGGTAAATTCACTTTTATGATTCTTTTAATGAGTTTAATAGTTAATAACATTATGCTTATTAAGCATCACATTATGGTGTATATATTAGAAATGTATGGTTATGGTTGAACAGCTTATCAAGATTAGTTATGGTGCAGTAAGCGTATATAAATCAAGTATGAGTCCATAATGTAAGCATGATAGTATGACATGAATTTATTCATGTATGAGTGTGTAATAAGGTTAAACATAGCTAATAAACCTTGAATAATTATAAAGGCATCTTAAATCAAGTATAAGATTTTGAAACAAAAATAAGTATGATAATGCCCCATACGATTAGACAACCTAGATTAGCTAGGTTGACCAGTCAACTAAAGAGATAATATAGCTATTAGGATAGCCTCAGGTATAATATAAGTCTTCAAGTAATCATTCAGGCTTTTAGGTAATATACAAGCCTTCGAGCAACCATACAGGCTTTTAGGCACTATATAATCCCATTATCTAGTTTTGGTTAGTTGTCTTCTAGGTATTGGCATAAGTAACAATTTGATATATATAATTTAATTATCATTCAAAGAAAAGGTAAGGCAATTAATAATATAGCTAAGTTTGATAAATGATGTTGTGGTTAGTATGTGAGGGCATCTTATATACATATACTTTAAGATATTGTTCCTACATTTATGAAAGCTAGTGTATATATACTGCACATTCTAATTATAATGCTACTTATTCTATTAAATTATTGTATATGCTTATGTGCATGTGGTAATACATATGTTATGTTGAATACACCACTAAACATTTGCTTAGCATATCATTTTATTTACAGTGCATAGGTTAAAAAAATAAATTTGAGTCAAAGCCTCAATATAAATAAGTTGATCAAGAGAAAACTTCTTTGTATTTTACTTTTTCTTTAGTATGATTTGTGGTGTACTAATATAGAGGCACTCTTGTGTAATTTGATGGATTGGGCCTAATCTATTATATAAATATTTTTTTGTAACCCTTTAAGAACATATTATAACTTGATTATGTAAATGTGCATGATGATGTATGATTTGTATGATATCTTTTCCTAATGTATGCTTGTGGATTACTGAGATTGAATTTGGATAGTCAAATAGACTAGAATGATAATGGAATGTGTTGTGAACTATTAGAAATGTTGTTTATATATAGGTTACTAATTGGAATAGTGCTCAATATAGCTGTTATACTGTTGAAATTTCAACACGAGGACCTAGTAGTATTTTTTGGAAATGATTTTTGAAAATTTGAATTTTTATAACCTTATGTATTCAATGTATGTTTTAAACTCAAATATTAAGGTTTTAATTTATGATGGTTTTTTATAATATTTGTTCATATATCGGTTTGTGTGCCACTTCTTATTTAGGTTCAGTGATCAGAGTGTATAAGGCCTATAACAAAATGTATTCAATGATTTATATGTTAATTTGTATAAGTTCTTAATGTTCAGGTATGTGTGCATGTGTATGTTGTGTATGTCATATGTACGTATGCATAATCTATTGCTTAATTAATGATTTAATGGCCTTAAATGAATGTTTAGTATATGTTTATAATAAGAAATTGATTAGAAAAGAATGAAAGGGTATATGTCCACATATGGCTGGATGGTGTAATATGTATATGTACATAGGAAATTAAGCTTGCTTATTAGTCTATTGATCTTTAATAAATGTCTAAAGCATGTGCAACATAAAATTAAATGGAAGGGATAATAATAGGCATGTATGTCATGTATGTTTGTTATGTGTGATGGTAAATATGACCAATGGGATGGTTAATAAGAGAAAATGATAATAGTCTAAATAGAAGCTTAATCAACAAGCCATTAAGTTTTTATGGCCTAATGGTATAACCTAGGTAAATAGGGTATGTGGTTTAGCATTTTAATATAATGCATTATATAAAATTGTGAGAAAATAAACATGGAATAATAATGGCAATTTGATTAAGTAAATCAATATGATACTACAAAGCTTAATTAAGAAGAAAATGGAAATAATATCCAATATGCTTATGTAATAAAAGTTGTATGCATAAAAGTAAACAAGAGTGGATAAAAGCCCATATAAGTTAGGCAACCTACTAGATAGGTTGACTGGTCAACTAGAGAGTTATAATAGTTATTAGGACATTTCAATGTCATATTATGCCAGTGTAGCAGTCATTGAGGTCAAATGGAGCCACTGTACACTTATATGATATTGAGACATATCATGCAAGTGCAGCCACCATTAAGGTCCAATAAGGCCACTACTCATACGTATATATATTGTTAAGATGCTTACATGTGGGTGTAGTTATTGTTGAGGTCCAATAGGGTTGTTGCACAAGTAGTAGCCGCTGAGGTCCTTAAACCCATAGCATATATACTTATGCTGGTGCAGTAGCCGATCAGATCCCAAATGTGGGCCATTGCACATTACATGGGACCTCTATGTTTATGATCCCGTTACCTAGTATCAAGATAATATCTATCAATTATGGGCTATTATGTAATTAATATGAAATACAAAATGAAAAGGTAGGCCTCTTAAACCTAAATTGATAATGCCTAATTAATAACACAAACATAATCTACATAATTTAAAGTAAAGAGAATGATAATTTACAACACAAATAGAAATCAAATAAAGTAAAAAAGGGGATATTAATAGTTGTACTTAATCATAACAAAATGGCATGTTGTGCACTAATTGCTTTAGCATTTGACTGCTTGTATGTTTAATTTAAATACATATATTTCATCAAATACACTACTAAGCATTATGCTTCAGGCATCGGGTTTTCAATACATATGTAAGAGATAGTCAGCTCTAACTCAGCCTCAAAGCAGTAGTGTAGCACATCAACCTTCTGTTGGTATATTTTTGTGATCAAATTGTAATGTATAATAGTAATTTAGAAGGCAATCATATGTATTATAATGCCTAAAAGATCCTAGTGTTATGAATATTACTTCTCAGGTTATAAATAGTGTTTTTATGAGATTGGGACTAACAATCTTACTAAATGAAAGTGTTAATCATAGCATAAATTTGGGTGAAATTTAAAGTCAAAATGAAGTCATTTAGGTGGTTAAAAATAATAGTTAAGTTTTATGGCAGTGTCACATAAATAGTGACCTAAATTTAACTAAACCATAAAAATATTGAAAAGTTGCTCAAAAGATTTTGGGATTGATACAACCTAATACTCAAAATATTTCAAATAGTCTATTAGCACTTGATTGGAATTTTTAGTGATCGGAAAGTATTTTTACTAAAATTGAGAAAAGTAATATAATTGCATTTTAATTCGATATTTCTCATTTTTTGAGCTTTAGTTTTAGAGTGTTATGGGGCATTAATTATGTGATTTAAGGAAGTTTAATTAAGGATAATTTAGGTGAAATGGAGTGGAAATAAGAAAGGAAAAATATGATTAAAGATGAAATTTTGCCAAACTTTATAAAGGGTCAAAATTCACTTAAAATTGTCAAAGTTTGAATAATACAAATCTTCTTCCTCATCCTCTTTTAGATGACACCTTCCTCCTCTATGGAAGCTTAGATTTTCTTTTTTCTTCCTATAAAATCTCTTCAATCTCCCTTACCCATCCAAATCTTCAAGCCTTAGTGACCTCTAAAAGCTTCTAAAAGTGGAAAATTATGAAAAAATCGAAAGAAATGCTCAATTTTGGGTCTCAATGAATAATGACCATTTTTAGTTTGGGTAACTTATTCCAAGTTTCAACATTTTTCCCATAGGTGCCCAAGAGTCCATTTATGTGGTCAATTTTAATTTTTAAAGCCTATTGATTTATTACAGTTTTTATGAAAATGAATCTGTAATTAGCAGTTGACTTGGCTAACAATCAAGAAGATAAAGGAAAGAAGAAGGCATGAGTGGGCTAGAAATCATCTTTTTGACTCATTGTAAATGTAATTAAAGGAATTTAATATGTGTGTGTGTGTTTGTGCATTTATGTGTATATGTGTATACATTATGGAAATGGTAGCTTTTAAGCTTAATGATGCATTTATGTGAGTTGATGTTGTTAGTGGTAATTATTGACTAGAAATAAATACATGAATAATGTGGAAATAAATTGTGTTGGTGTGTAATGGCTATGGCAAAAAATGCCTAAGATAGTTATGTGCATTGTATATTGATAAATGCATGAAAGCTAGGTATCCAAATAATTAAGGTGATTATTGTTAAAATGCACATGATGTGTGGTGATAATGATGCATTAATGCATATGAAAGTGTTGAGATGAAGTATGGCTAAATGGTTTAGGGTATTAGAATGCATGTTACATGTTAATGATGGTCATGTATTAGTATAATGCACTTAAATTCTCATGTAGGAACATTATGCATTATGTTAATGCTTCAAACTTGAGAAATAGATATAATAATTTGTGCATGTGCAGTATGGCCAAATGGCCTATAATATTAATATATGTGTGTCTATTGATAAAATACAAGCTCAAGTGAAGGCATTATTGCCATTGTATTCATGGTAGTGATTATGTAACATAATTGAGTAAATATGCTCTGTGACCTTATGAGATTTTAAGTAGTATTATGGCATAATTAAGTGTCATTTTATGTTAGAAATGGTATAATGTTATGGTTATGTCCTTTTTAATGTGGTAATACCTTAGGAGAGGCATTATGGCTAAAATTGTGGTGATAGCATAATGTATTTCTTTTTGATGAATTATACCTATTATGATTATAATATGTTATGAGAAAATGCATATAGGCATGAATCATTTGATATCCTAAGCGAATGTTGAATACGAGTTATTTGTGCATTGTTTTAAGCTTAGCCATAGTTATAATGAGGATAAAGGATATAGTTTCCTAGTTGGTCATTTGTTAGTCTAACCATTTTATTCGAAATTTATTTAAGCTACTTAAAGTCAATTAAATGAGGAATTAAAATATGGTGACTGGCCTATGCTAGTTAACAACTTAGATTGGATAGGTTGACCAATCAACTAGGGGTTTAGTAGCTATTAGGACACTTTAGTGTCTTTTAATTACCTTTAAGTCTAGTAATAATCTTCAAGTCTGATTAGGGGCCTTTGTGGTTCTAATGGCCTAGGTGGCTTGGTATCCCCATTTTCCATTATAGTTAAGTGTTTCCTTATGTATAGGCATAAATACATATAAATGATTAATTTGTTAATTATCGGGGTACTTGTCTATGATGTTATGTTTAAATATAGATATTATGATAAATATTTATATATGTGGTTGATGAATGATTTAATGGTTGCGTTTGTTAAAAGTATAATTTAAGCATGTGAAATTGTAGTTATATGCCTTTAAATTGCCATTTAATACATATGCTTGTGAATGCTTGAGCACCTTAAATTTCCTTAATTACACCACTAAGCAAATTTGCTTAGGGCATCATTTTATTTGCGATGTGTAAGTTGAAAAGCCATATTAGAGTCAAAGCGTCAAATTTGTTGCAAAATAAGAGCAAGCTACTTTTTTGTATTTTGCTGACTTGTAAATATTATTATTGTGATTTAATTGGTTAGATGGCACTTGTATGTAATATGAGAGGGATTGTTGTAACTACTTAAACAGGTTTTAAAATTGTATTTTGATGTCTATATGCAAATGTTCTTATGATATTGTGATGTTGTGATGTTGAGTTGTTATTGTATAATAATGTGGACCAATTTGTGTTGAAAATGTGATGGATGAATAATAAAAGTCCTGTTTTCATATATAGGTTACTATTTTTTTGGGATAGTGTCTTGGTACAGCAGTTATGCTACCAAATTTTTGATACGAGGATTCCCGAAATGAATGTAACATGTAAAAATGGATTTTTAATTATTATGGATCGAATTTTTGAGGCTTTAATTTTAAGTCAACATGATTTGAAAAAGGTTTTAAATTATTTGAATTTTTAGGAAAAGGGAAATAAGTTAATTAAGTTCGGTAACACATTTGTGTGCACATTGCTTATTTGGGTGTGGCAACCGAATCATGTAAGGGGTGTCACATTTAGTGGTATCAGAGCTCTAGTTTAGGCATTCCTTGGTGCTTAATGGTTATGTATAAGTGCCATTAGTTTAGAAACTTGAATCACTTGATAATATGGTATAAACGCTTATAATATGTTCCTTTGCCTATTATTTTTGATGAGTTTAAATATGCCTCATAGTGACGAAGAGGATGAGAGCTATGCTCTAACAATGGTTGGGCATAGAGTAGCCAAAACTATATCTGTTTCTAGAAGTGGTGCTAGGCAAGCATCCTCAACAGCATAAGTACTACCTATTTTTTTGAGAGAGATATTAGATCTGCTAAGATAGGCTATAGGAGTAGCATACACGACGTCTACCAATTTAGTAGCCACTTTTAGTTTTACAAGCTCTCTAAAAGACTTATTTTGAGAGGATCAAGAAAATAGGCACCAAAGATTTTAAGGGTAAAGGTATTACAGATGCTAGTGCTGTAGAGTACTAGTTAGATAAAATCATCAAAATTATGCAGTAACTTAAGTGCACACTGGAAGAGAAGGTTATCTATGCCACTTTTTTATTGCAAGAGGAAGTTTTTAAATGGTGGGAAGCTGTGATAGAACATAAGAATAAGGCTGGTTTGACATGGGATTACTTCTTGGACAAGTTCCAGAAGAAGTATATATATAAGTAATAATTGGATGCTAAAAGATAGGAATTTTTGGGCCTTAAATAGGGACATGAGTCAATACATGAGTACAAGAAAGACTTCACAATGTTAAGTAGTTATGCTAAGGACATGGTTTAAATAGAAGTTGACAGATGCAAGAGATTTGAGAAGAAGCTGAATGTGGAGATTAAGGGTAACATAGCTCCTATGAAGATTCGAGATTTCTTTGTACTGGTATCAGTTTGCCATGCGGTAGAGGAGGTTTAAAAGGAGAAGAGAGAATTTTAGTAGAAGATTAGATCATTCAGTTAGGGATCAGCTAGTATAGCTTTGTATACAGATAAAAAGTTCAAGGGGACTCAGTTTAAGGCACCATAGTAGACCCAGAGGTAGGGTCAATCTTAGAGATAAAAATAATGAGCACATAGTAAGACAAGACAACAATAGTCTCAATTTACTAGTGCTCCAGTGACCACAACTCAGAGCAATTAGTGGCCCAAGTGTCATACTTGTCATAAGAGACATAAAGGGGAGTGCTAGAGATCCAGACTGGGAGTCTATTTTTGGTGTGGTGTAATAGGCTATTTCATCAGAGATTGCCCAAAGTAGTCTAAAAAAGGGTAGGGATTTACACATAGATCAATTAAAGGTAGAGAGGGGATTAAAGTGAGAAAATAGTATGTACACAGGGAGTCAAGATTGAGAGCAAAGTAGAGACTACATTGCCTACCAGGCAGTACGCCATTAGAGCTAGAGAAGAGACTAATTCACCTAATGTGATAGTGGGTACCTTTCTTCTATTTGATTCTCCTACTTTAGCTTTAATTGATTTGGGATTTGCATACTCATATATATACAATTCATGGGTATAAGACTAGGTGTTAGCATTAGAAAACCATGACATAAAGATTATGGTTAGCAATTCTATAGGTTAACATTTAGTTATAAATAAGGTCTATAAAGAGTGTCCCTTGATAGTACAAGGACACTAGTTCTTGGTTGATCTCAATGAGCTACCTTTCTATGAGCTCAGCTTGATCTTGTACATTAATTTGTTGTCTAAGTATCAAGCAATTGTGGATTGTTGTTAGAAGCAAATATCTCTTAAGGCTAATGATAGGACGAAAATCACAGTAGTTAGTGAGAGAATAAATTTGCTTTTTAATATTATATTAGTTGTTATAGCTAGATGGATATTGAGAAAAGGTTGTCAGGCTTTCTTGGCATATGTATATGATGTCAGTAAGGGAGAGCTAAATGCTAGTGCTATACTAGTGGTGTCAAAATATGTAGATGTTTTCCTAAAAAGTTACCTGATTTACTACTAGAATGGGAACTCGAGTTCAGTATAGAGGTTTTACCTAACATTACTCCAGTATCTATAGCTCTATATAAAATGGCTCCTAAAGTGTTAAAAGAGTTGAATATTCAGTAGTAAGAGTTTTTTGAAAAAGGTTTTATAAGATTGAGTGTGTTACTTTGGGGAGCACCAATTTTATTTGTTAAGAAGAAAGACAATTATCTTTGGTTATGTATGGACTATTGACAATTGAGCAAGGTGACCATTAAGAACAAGTATCGTCTAGTAAGGATAAATGATTTGTTTAATCAGCTTAGAGGAGTTAGGGTGTTTTTTAAGATTGATTTAAGGTCTAATTTTTACCAATTGATGTTTAAAAAGGTAGATGTGGCCAAGATTGCTTTAAAGATGCATTATGGCTATTATGAGTTTTTGGTAATGCCATTTGGGCTTACTAATGCTCTTACAACCTTTATAGATCTCATGAATTGAGTTTTTTGACCTTGCTTATATCTATTGGTAGTGGCTTTCATAAATGATATTTTAGTATACTCAAAAAGTAAGGAAGAACATGAACAACATTTAAGAATAGTTTTTTTTAGTTCTAAGAGATGAGAAGCTCTATGCCAAACTTAACAAGTGTGAGTTTTTGCTTACTAAGGTGTCTTTCTTAGGACATATAGCTTCTACAGAAGGTTTTCATGTGGATTCCAATAAGATATAAGCTATTATGGAATGGAAGCTGGCCAAGAACACAATAGAGATCGGGAGTTTCCTTAGATTAGTAGGTTATTATAGATGGTTTGTTAAGGGTTTCTCCTTGATTGCAATAGCTATGACTCAATTGTTAAGGAAGGATATGAAGTTTGTATCAGATGACCAAAGTCAAGAGAGTTTTAACAAGTTAAAAGTCATGTTTATAGAGGCTTCTATCCTTATACAACCAATGTCAAGGAAAGATTTTACTATCTATTATAATGTATCTCATAATGGGTTAGGGTGTGCTTAGATGAAAGAAGGTAAGGTTGTGGCTTATGCTTTAAGACAATTGAAGCCACATGTGAAGAACTACCCTACTTATGATCTAAAGCTTCTAGTAATTATGTTTGCTTTGAAGATTTAAAGACACTATCTCTATAGAGAAAAGTGCTATTTTTACATAGATCACAAGAGTTTGAAGTATCTCCCTACCTAGAAAGAGTTGAATTTGAGATACAGATAATGGATTGAGTTGATCAAGGACTATGATTGCCTAATTGATTATCATTTAGGGAAGGCTACTGTAGTGGTAGATGCTCTTAATAGGAAATTCATGGTAGTCATAAGAGCTATAAATGTCAGATTATAGCTTATAGGTGATGATGCATTATTAGCAAAGTTACAAATGAAGCCTAGTTTGTTGCAACAAGAAAAGGATTCTTAAAAAGATGATCATAAGCTAGTGAGTGTGATTAGTGTCATTCAAATGGGGAAGCCAACTGAGTATAAAATCAAGACTGATGGTCATATGTACTACCACAACATAATATGTCTACCAGATGTGGAATAGTTGAGAAAGTAAATTTTACAAGAAGCTCACAGTGCTCTTTATGCTATGTATCCTAGTAGCACTAAGATGTATCAGATATAAAGCTATCTTATTAGTGGTTAGGTATGAAGATAGATGTGTCAGAGTTTGTGACTAAATGCCTCACATGTCAGTAAGTGAAGGTTGGGCATTAGGCTCCCTTTGGATTGCTCAATCCTATAGCAATTCTTCAATAAAAGTAGGATTGAGTCACAATAGACTTTGTGGTCGATTTAGCTATGACAATAAGTAAATGTGATTCAATTTGGGTTATAGTAGATTGGTTGACTAAGACTATGCATTTCATACCAGTCAGGATAGATAACTCTTTAAAGAAGCTTACATAATTGTACATTGATAAGATAGTCAGATTGCATAGAGTACCCTACTTCGATCATATCAAATCATAACTCGAGGTGTACTTTGAGGTTTTAAAAGAAGCTTTATAATACCTTGGGCACTCAATTAAGTTTTGTATGGCATTTTATCCTCAAATTGACCTACAATTAGGAAGAGTAATTTAGGTAACTCTTAGTACTTGAGTGATTTTGATGCTAAGTTATTTGTGCGATATTCATGTTAAGTGTGTTTGTTAGGTGCTCAAGGATATGCTATGAAGTTATGCTATAGAGTTTAAGGGAAGCTAGGATCATTACCTTTCCTTAACTAAGTTTGCTTACAATAATAGTTTTTAAGCAAGCTTGGGAATGGCTTTTTATGAAGCTCTCTATAGAAGAAAGTGCAAAACTCCTTTATGTTGGAATGAGCTAAGTGAGACCAAGTTAATAGGGCCAAATTTGATTAAGGATGCTGAAGAGAAGGTGAAGATAATTAAAAACATATTGAAAGTAGCTTTAGATAGATAAAAGTCCTATGCTGATTTGAAGAGGAAAGACATTCAATATAAAGTGGGATAAGGTATTCATTAAAGTTTCACCTTAGAAGAAGGTTCTACAATTTGGCAAGAAAAGAAAGTTAAGTCTGAGGTTTATTGGGCCATATGAAGTGACATAACATATGGGGCTAGTAGCCTACAGACTAGCTTTACCTCTTGGGCTTTAGTAGATACATGATATTTTTTATGTGTCCATGCTTTGAAAGTACATATCAGATACTTCACATGTGTTATCAACTAAAGAGGTAAAGATCTTACTAGAATTATCATATAAAGAGGAACCTATGAGAATATTGGCAACATAGGTAAAGGAACTAAGGAACAAGATCGTACCACTTGTAAATGTGCTTCAAAGACACAATGGCATAGAAGAAGCTACCTAGGGGATAGAAGCTTAGATGAGAGAGCAATATCCATTTCTTTTCTAACTAGGTAATTTTGGAGACAAAATTTCTTTTAAGAGGGGAAGAAATGTAATGCTTGAAAAAACCCAGTGTTATGAATAGTACTTCTCAAGATATGAATAGTTTTTTCCCGAGGTTGGATGAAATTTAAAGTTAAAACAAATTTGTTTAGGTGGTTAAAAATGATAGTTAAGTTTTACGGCAGTGCCATGTGAATAGTGACTTAGTTTTAACTGAATTGTAAAAATATTCAACAGTTGCTCAAAAAATTTTGGGATTGATAAAACTTGATAGTCAAATATTCCAAATAGTTCATTGGCACTAGAATTAGAATTTTTAGAGATCAAAAAGTATTTTAACTAAAATTGAGAAAAGTAATATAATGGCATTTGATTTTGATTTTTCTCATTTTTTGAGCTTCAATTTTAAATGGTTATGGGGCATTAACTATGTGATTAAAAGGAAGTTTAATTGAGGATAATTAAGGTGAAATGGATTAGAAATAAGATAGAAAAAATAGAAGGACTAAAGATGAAAATTTACCTAACTATATAAATTGTCAAAATTCACTTAAAAGAGCCAATTTGAAAAGTGCACATCTTTTCCTCACTTTCTCTTAGCTGACACCTTCCTCCTCCATGGTAGCTTAGATTTTCTTCTTCCTTCACTCAAAATCTCTTCAATCTCCCTCACCTAATCAAAACCTTAAAGCTTCCATGACCTCGAAAAACTTTTATAATTGGAAAATCATGAAAAAACTGAAAAAATGCTTAATTTTGAGTCTTGATAAATAGTGACCATTTTTAATTTTGGTAAAATTTTCTGAGTTCCAATATTTTTCTTATGTTCTATAGGTGCCCAAGAGTCCGTTTATATGGTCAGTTTTAATTTTTAAAGTTTATTTGATTTATTATGATTTTTACAAAAATGAATCAATAATTAGCAATTGACCCGGGTATCAATCGAAAAGATAAAGGAAAATAGAAGGTGTGAGTAGGCTCAAAATCATCTTTTAAACTCGTCGTAAGTGTAATTATGAAATTTAATGTGTGTGTGTTTGTGTATTTATGTACGTGTGTGTCCGCATTATGGAAATGGTAGCTTTTAAGCTTAATGATGTATTTGTGTGAGTTGATATTATTAATGGTAATTATTAACTAGAAATACATGCATGAATGATGTGAAAATAAATTGTGTTAGTGTGTGATAGCTATAGCCAAAAATGCTTAAGATAGGTATGTGCATTGCATGTTGATAAATGCATGAAAGCTAGGTATTCACATAATTAAAGTGATTGTTGTTAAAATGCACATGATGTGTGGAGAAAATGATGCATGAATGCATATGGAAGTGTTGGTATAAAGTACGGCTGAATGGTTTAGGGTTTTAAAATGCATGTTACATGTTGATGATTGTCATGCATTAGTACAATACACTTAAATTCTCATGTAGCAGAATTATGCATTGCCTTAGTGCTTTAAACTTGAGAAATAGATATAATAGTAGGTGTATGTGTAGTATGGCTGAATGGCCTATAATATTAATGTATGCGTGTGTGTTGATAAAATGCATGCTCAAGTGATAGTATTATTGCCATTGTATTAATGGCAATGATTATGTAACATAATTGAGTAAATATGGTCATTTGTGACCTTATGAGATTTTAAGTAGTATTATGGCATAATTAAGTGTCATATACTTGTTTTATGTTGGGAATGGTATAATGTTATGGTTATGTCCATTGTAATATGGTGATGCCTTAGGAGAGGCATTATGGCCCAAATTGTAGTGATGGCATAATGTATTTCTTTTTTTATGAATTATGCCTATTATGATCATAATTTATTATGAGAAAATGCATATGGGCATGAATCACCTTATATCTTAAGTGAATGATGAATATGAGTTATATGTGCATTGTTTTAAGCTTAGCCATAGTTATAATAAGGATAAAGGATATAGTTTTTTGGTAGGTCATTTGTTGGTCTAACAATTTCGATGAAAATTTATTTAAGCTACTTAAAGTGAATAAAATGAGGAACTAAAATATGGTGATTAGCCTATACTAGTTAACAACCTAGATTGGATAGGTTGATCAGTCTACTTTGGGTTTAGTAGTTGCTAGGACACTTAAGTGTCTTTTAATGACCTTCAAGTCTAGATAATGACCTTTGGGTCCGATAATCACCTTTGTGTCCAATTTGGGGGCCTTTGTGTTTCAAATGGCTTAGGTTGCCCAATATCTCCGTTATCCATTATAGTTAAGTGTTTCCTTAAGTATGGGCATTAATATACATAAATGATTAGTTTGTTAATTATTGGGATACTTGTCTATAATGTTATATTGGAATATGGATATTATGATAATTACTTATATATGTGGTTGATAGAAGCTTTAATGGTTGCTTTTGTTAAGAGTATAATTTGAGCATGTGAGAATGTAGATGTATGCCTCTAAGTTGCCATTTCATACATATGATTTTCAATGTGTGAGCACCTTAAATTTCCTTAATTACACTACTAAGTAAATTTGCTTAGCACATCATTTTATTTATAATGCATAGGTTAAAGAACTAGATTGTAGTCAAAGCCTTATATTTGTAAAAGAACAAGAGCAAGCTACTTTTTGTGTATTTTGCTGACTTGTACATATTATTATTATGAATTAATTAGTTAGATGGCACTTATATGTAATATGAGAGGGATTAGGCATAATTTGGGATATTATTATTTTATAACTGCTTAAACAAGTTTTAAAACTATATTTTGATGTCTATATGCAAATGTTCTTATGATGTTGTGATATTGAGTTGATGTTGGATGGTTAGAAGAACCAATTTGTGTTAAAAATG
>CANXYI011840364.1:0-11816 GCA_948208565.1 Hura crepitans
GTGTATAGTGGAAAATGGCATGGTCTTGGATAATGTATGGTATGGCCGAGAGGTTCTATAAAGGACTTTGGCATGTGAATCATGTATGTTGTATGAATCATGGTAGAAATTAGGTGTTAGCATAGAAATGTAAGTATAAGTGGTGAATATGGTGAAATAATGCATCTATATGTGTCTGACATGTATGGTTGAGGTATGTATGGGTTGTGTAATGGCATGGCATACATGATATGAGGTGTATGCATGTATCCATATGCTAGTATGATCATATGGGACATTTATGTGTGGGAACTTGTGGAAAAATGCATATGTATGGCTAAAAATTATGTTTGGATGACAAGTGTGTGCCATGGAGTAACATGGTAAGTATGGCATGTCATGATAGGTAATGTGCTTAATTTGCATGATATCATGAACATGTGATGTGTGGCATGGAGTTAGCATGAAGTATGTGGAAACAAGAATGGAAATATAGCATGTAAAGTAGTAAGATTAGTATGAAAAATGTGACTAAAAATTGGTACCTAAAATTGCTTGGAAATGGCTTTATAAAGTATAGGCAAAAGTGTCCCAAAATAGCCTAAATGTGGATTGCTATTAGTACCATTTATATAATGAAATTTGAGTGGCATTATTGGCTAATAATAATGGCATAAAGAATAGTACCTTGTGAGATAATATATGGCTTATGATGGCAAGTTAATTTGGTATGAATTGGTGCTAGTGACTTAAGGCTAGAAGCCTGTAACTGTGTACGAAAATAGGAAAATGACATATAACTATCTTGTTAAATGGACCATTTAGGATTTGTCCTATGAATGGTACTTAAAATGCATGTAATTGGACTTAAATTTATGACATGATGGGACTAAAATTTGAAATACAAATGCCTAAAAAAAGGACTTAAAATTGTTTTTAAAAAATGACACATAACTGTCTAGTAGAATAAAAAATGACCTGTAACTGTCTAGGTTAAATTTCAACTACCAAAATAAATTCATAACTGACTATTAATCAAACTTAAATATTATAAGATGATGATTATTAAATAAAAGGACATAAAATAAGGTCAAATGGCCCATTAGTTAGACACCCACTGGATGGGTTGACTAATCAACTAGGGAGGTCTACGGACTGATCCCTACTATCCTTTAGAAGTGTTTAATGGTGATATTGGATATTGGGAGGTCTACGAACTGATCCCTGGTATCTACTAGAGTTTTTTGCTATTGATTATTTGGATATTAGGAGGTCTAAAAAATGATCCCTGTTACCCACAGTGTGACTTATTGTTGATTTTTTTGGGATATTAGAAGGTCTTCAGACTGATCCTTGCTATCTCCTATCTAGTATTGAAGGTTCAAATAAACTGGTCCCTACTATCAAACCAGGCTAGTGTAGTGGTCGGTGTCTAAAATATGGGCTATTGCATAACTTTTTAGTTCCCTCTTGGTCCAGTGTCTTTAAGTGTAGTCTATCTAGTTGGGCTTATTAAATAAAATTAAATTATTGTAACATACCTTATTAATGTCAAATCATTGAATGTTTCAACTAACTGAAAATACCACAATGGCATAATTATAATTAAATGAACTAAGAGATTAATAAAGTGGAATTAATGTCACTTGCATGAATTTAATTCCGGCATTGCATATATATATATATTCTTATAGCATGTGATTGTATCTGAGTGCCTGCATAAGACATGTTTTTAATGTATTAGATTCACCACTAAATTTTTTACTCAGTGTACTAGTGTTTTGGTGTGTAGGTTACAAAGGTAAACAGTCTAGCCTTAAAGATCGTGCAGTGTAGCAGCCTAGACTGTGATAAGTACATAAATGTCCTTTTTATTTTGTTAGTAAGCATTTAGGTAAACACTATAGGTTATGGGTTTAGCATACTTAAAAGCTACTAGTGTTTGTATATATTAAAAGAGTAGGTGCAATATATATAAATAGATTGTTTATCTGAATGGCTTATTTCTATGGTTTTCTAATAATTGTGGGCCTGAGGCCCTATATGATTGTGATGTGTTTGTTGATGTGTGATAAGGTTACTGAGGGGACCAGAAGGGTCCAAAAGAAAGAGTTAGATTGATAATAATATTAGAAGTGTTTTTACAGGTGAAAAAATTTTAGAATATCATCCGAGTAGTCATTATGCTACCCAATTTTCTCTAACATGTAAAGTGTCTATTAAATGGTTTTCTAGGCCTATTATACCTCACATAAGAATGACTAAGGGATAAATCGAGAAATTAAGCAATATATGAAAAAGTTATAAAACAGTCTATAAGTGTTAAGGAGTGTAGACCTAGAGCAATTTTAGGATGGGTGACCTGATAGGAAGTGCATCGCCTATCGTGTTTTTTCGAGAGTCCAATAAAGGGTGTCACATAAGGCATGATAATTTTTAGGTCAAGCATAATAATGATGTTGAAATCATTAAGTATATGAATTTATTATGCTCATGTATGAGCTATTGTGATTTGAAGCATGCAAATTGAGATAGTGGTTCCTTTATATGATGTGCCATATTACAAGTAATGCATGCTTGAATTTTCTATATATGATAATGCCTTATTTATGTGTGACTTTTTACACATATTGGATTATTGATTTTATAACATAATGGATTATATTATTATGAATGGATATAATTTTAAGTGTTTAATGTAAAAAAAAATAAAAAGTAAAGGAATGTGCCATACTATATTGGATACACCACTAAGCTGAAAAGCTTAGCACATTGTTTGTTTGCAATACATAGGTATAAGTATAACTCGGAGGGAAGAACCACCTGGCTATAGATGATATGAGATTATATGAAAATGATGTTGGCTATATAGTTTTGTATTCTATATGTAGAAAGCATATGGAAAGATTGTATGAGCAGTTATATGTATATTGTTGTAGGGATTATAGGCCTGCAATGTATTAAAAATTACGTGGACTTGTATATATATATATATGTGGGTATGTCATTGATGGATATTGATATATAATATTTTATGAGATGTTATGCATGTATAGATTATAATGCATATGAG
This sequence comes from Hura crepitans, assembly GCA_948208565.1. Classification (NCBI taxonomy): domain Eukaryota; kingdom Viridiplantae; phylum Streptophyta; class Magnoliopsida; order Malpighiales; family Euphorbiaceae; genus Hura; species Hura crepitans. Next base: position 3,053 of record CANXYI011840364.1, read on the forward strand.
ATAAGTGTTGATATTTATGTGTATTGTAATTAAGATGATGTTGAGTTTTGGATGGTCAGATGGACCAAGTTGATGTTGAGATATGGTTGAATATATTAAAAGTGTTATTTTATGCAGCTTACTATTTATGATAATGTCCTAGTGCAGTCGTTATGCTACCGGATTTTTGACGTGAGGATCCCATTAGTAAACCTTAGTTAAGGTTTTGATATGATTGATTTTTTTTATAAGATATATGATCAGATGGTATGTAATTAAATAAAAAGTAAAAAAGATTTTAGTAAACTAGATAAGTAATAAGATAGATGATAATTGTGTGTCACTCCTTATTCAAGTCCAACAATCAGATCAGGTGTCACATTAGGGATTGAGTATGTACTTGTGTCAACTTAATACTTAATTAAGTATATCTAATCAAGCCCTGAATATGTTGTTTTAATAATATTTATATTTATTCTAAAAATGCCCATGTGAACCCAATTAACATCCTAAAAAAAAGTAATCAACTAGAATTGTGAGATAAACTCCCCTTAAATGATCTGGGTTGGTGAATCCTCTAATGATAACTCAACTATCTTTAAATGCCTCATGATATACCCAAACTCCTAGCTATGTATAAATCATGGTAAAGTAAAAGCACCAAAGCCAAAGTATAGCACTTAATATTTAAGATAGCTAGTGACCTCAAGTCTAAAGATACTTGTACAACTAATATGATGAGATCTTTATTTACTAATATAGCTTATTTATCCATATAAATGATCTCATATCGGGTCTCTAATATACTTGTCTCCTAGACAAACATCCATATGTTAACCTTGAGCATCATCTATGCCCATAGCTTATGGGATTAGCTACTTGACCCATGCAAAAAGTATAAGATATGCTAGTTTATCCACATTAACAATGTCCCATCTTGTTAATACTATGACTAAGGGTAATTTTGGTATTATCATATTTGTATACAATAAGCATATCACATTATGACCTCCTTTATGAATGCCTCTATACCGTGATTATATATGATGGACTTTATTAGATGTAGTTTAAGATTTAAAATCAAGCAAATGAATGAAAATGAGCATTATATAATAACAAAATGTTATATCATTAAAAAAATGATGTTCGCATGTTACATTATTGCATGAGCTCTAAGGCATACAACTAACAAAAATGCAATATAGATTACTAGACATATGGTTAATAAATACCATCAATGAACCTAATTTTTTGAAGATTAATGTATTGTCCCTACTTATCATCAAAGCATTTACACTAATTCAATAGTCCTTAATCTATACCAAATATAACCCTTGAATCTAATTGCAAGCTTTCTACCGTAAGCATTGAGTTTTTATTTTAATATTAAATGCCTAATGATGATATCTAAGGACATATCTAAAGAAAAAGGTGATATTTAGAGGCGAAGACACTAAAGAGATGAGAAATATGTATTAAAAATCAAAATAGGGTAAGAAAGTGAGGAAATAAACCTACATAGTCCTCATTATGTTGTTATAAGGCAAATACCCATATAAACATCCAAAACCACTAGGACAGGTATAGACATCTACGTGGATATTTGTAATATATGGGTAGATGTTTATACAATAAAGCGCATAGGCAGTTTTCCTATTTTGAACTTAAAAAAGACTTTCCCCTTTATGATTCATTCTACTCTTTAAGTATTATTTTATTCCAATTCTGACAATAGGCAAATAATGTTAGGTTTCAAACATGCAAAACCTAAATATAACATAGTGGAATTTTAAAATCTAAAACTTAAGTCAATGATCAACCTAGAGGTACTTCAATCGAGATTGAGGTGGAAATGAAATTTTACCTTAAAACTTGTTTCCTCTTCTCTCTCTACCTAGAGGTACTTCAATCGAGATTGGGGTGGACTAAAGCAGGTTCCAATTCGACCTTAGACAAGAGCTCTACTATTCCCTATAAGGAGATTTACATTGCGGTAAGTATGAATCACCACCCAAGTGGTTAATCCAAGAAGTAAATCAATTAAGATTCCAAGTTTAGGAATTCTCTTTTATTTATGCCCATCACATAATATCGATTTTCATGTCAACAGTTTCAATTTTTACCAAATCCCTTAACATGTGATTATTATGAATTAAAAATATAAAGCACATTTGCATATTAATAGCAATTTATCTATTATTAAATATCAACAAAGAATCATACATTCATACGTACTTAATAAACCCTACTATGCTATAACATACATCAAATAAGGCTTAATTCATTAAATATAAGACTTTAGTCCTTAAAACATTTTTTTGAATGATTGGAACTTTGGTTCCAAAATAATAAATCTTTTAAAAATTATATTTTTTGGAATCTGATTCCAAAACACATTTTTATTATTTAAAGTACTTTTTATTTTTTATTCAAATAAAATCATTTTAGGTATTGTAACATTAGTTCCAAATTGATTTGCCAATTAAGACAATTTTATCAAATAAAAGTATTTTTTATTTAAAACCTTTATTTCCTTAATTTATGAATAATTTTTGGGATTTAAAGACTTTAGTCCTTAAAATACATTATTTAAAACTTTTATTAATTAATTAAAATATTTTTATCAAATTAAAATCATTTTGGGACATTGGTCCCTAAACTTTTAATTTTATGCAATCATGTCCTTATTTTTTTAGAAAACCTTTTTTATAATTATTTCCTTTTTTAAAATGCATCAAAATCATTTTTTCTAACTTATTACAAAATACATGGAATTATATGGGGAAATATTGAATAGGGAATAAAATATTACAACTAAATGCATGTTGCATTATATATACTTACTAAAGCATAAATTAATTTCAGATCAAAAAATAATCAAATATACACAAAAAGATGGAGTGAATATTCAGTTGGTTCAATCCAAAAATTAACCAGACTGAATAGATCGAACTCCTTCTAAAAATTAACTGAATTGACCAAATTAGGTATAGAAAACTGAACTAATCGAACTTTTTAGCAAACTAAACCAAACCAACCAAATAAACTAAATTTTTTATATATAAAAAATATCAAAATGACATCATTTTAGTATAAATAATGTTATTTTAAACACCTAAAGCGATGTTATTTTAAAAGTTCGGTCTATTCGGTTTTCAAAATCCAAGAACCGAAAAGTACCAAATAAATCAATTTTTTTAAAATTCGAACTAAACAAACCAAAAATTGAACAAATTGAACTAAATAGACTAAAATAATTAATGGTTTAATTTTCAATTTCGGTTTGTTTTACTCATCCCTACAAAAAGAGGTATTCTAAGCACATTTTTACCTTCCTATAAAACCAAGAAAATCTTTAAATACATCAAAATAGCATGAAATACATTTCAAAATAAAAATGCACTAAACCAAAAAAACACTAATATTTTGCTCTAGAAAATGTCCATGTGGACATCACAAATGTCCACGTAGATATCTTTTATAAAGGTCTAAAAATATTGTAAAATGCATAAAAATTTTGATTTTTTGTGAAAATGGAGATGTCCACATGGAATCCTTATTTGACACTATTTAGAGCTAAAAAATGGATAGAAATATTGTTTTGTGATGCCTATTTTTCAATCCCAAATTATAGAACAGAAAACTAAAGAAAAAGAGGTAAAAGTGAGATTTTTGAAAATAAAAATTCCATTTGCAAGCCAAAAAAATATACATTATTAACATATGACAAAGGCATCAAAATAACATGAAGAATCAATAAAGATGTAAATAATATGGAATGCAACTATATAACAACAAGAATCTCATCCCTTAAAAATGCATTGATCATTCAAAAAGAATCATCTAAACATCATTTTGTATAAACATCATTTTGTCATTAGGATTCATTGAATATTAACATAAATATGGGGGTAGAAGATGAAAAGCCATAACATCAACACATAAACAAATAAAAAAAGGTAATAAAATAAACCAAGAGATAGGTCTCACCTCTCAAATGGGGTAAGTTCTCTATACAAAACCTTTAAAAACCTATTTTCATAGAGGTTCATAAACCCGTGAATATCAAAGAACTTGTTTTAATGTAAGGAGATGCAAAAAGATGAAAGAAGATGTAAAAAGAGATATAAAAAGGGTTTCCTTAAGAAAATTACCTCAAGATGTTGAGATTCTTCAAAAATGCAATAAAGAAGCTCTAAATCAAGCAAAAATAAAGTTTTGATGAATCTTTAATGGAGATTTTTTAAGAAGATGATGCATTTTCTATGGAGGCTAATATTTTTTGGTGGAGAGGAAAAAAATGACAAGTGTCCAAAAAAGGGGAAAATGTCCTTTTAAAATGAAAGGCAAATGGCTTTATAGGGTGTAAAAACCTAGGTAAAACTTGAACACTTTGAACCACTAAAAATAAAAAAATTTTGAATTTTTGAGTCTAGACATTATGTCCACATGAACATCAATGATGTCTAATATGACATTTTTTTAGACTTCTAGGGGTCTTTTTAGCTTCACTTTAAGGCTTTTAGGGGTTTTTTGAATAATTTTTCAACATTTTAAAGGTTTTTTTAGGGGTTTATTTGATTGATTTTTGAACTTTTTCCTTGCTTCTCTTGAAAGCTTTTCAACATTTGGGAGTTTTATCATCGAAAACACTATGAACCAAGAAGCATCTTTAACCTCAATATCTATACTACCTTTTTGTTGGGTTGCTAAAAACCACAACAATCTTGTTTGATTGCTTTAATAGTATCCATACAAGGATGACTAAGCAAAATCTAGGTAGAGATAGCTTAAAACTTGAATTAAGGTGCTACCAAAAATCTAAACTCTTTTATTCTAAAGAGATAAAAATTTAAGTTGGGGTTATACTTATACATAATAGGATTTTTAGGGCCTTTTATATCTTTCAAAGACAATTACTTGTTGCCTTAGGATTTCTAAAAGTCCTATAACAATTATGAAAGAAATCTAATGACCAAATTCCATATGAAATTTAGATTTTAACTAAACTAACAGTTGACTAATTAACTTTAACCCAATTTTGTATATTGGGATTGAAAAAATCTTTTGTCCAATTGACATCAGTAAGCCTAACTTAATTTCTTATGTTTAGAACTACCTATATAACATCTAATACTATAAATAAAAGCCATTTTACATTACTCCTTTAAACCCCTATCAGTGTGACTGATCAAGTTTCTAAATACATTGGTAACCCACAGTGACTTGTAACCCTAATCCTATTTAGATTAGGATTTCTCATGATTTTAAACTCTTTAGGCCATGATTATCAAAAATCATTATCCAATTAGGAGTCTTAATCTTACTAGGACTAGAAGTTTTATTATAACTATGATTTAGAGTCTTAGTTTAATTGGTACTCTTACTAGATGACTTCAAACTTCTCTGAATCGTCTCTATTGATTCTCTAATCAATGATATCATGTTAAGTAGATTCATCAAGCTATATCTCATGGACTATGTATCAACTCCCATAAAACTAACTATGTCACATTTAGTATAAACATAGCAGTTTTTTTATTCATGGAATCTTTATTCATCAGATGCTTGAATGAAACTCTTTCAAAGACATAAATTGCTTTGGCTAAAAAGACTTCCTAAAAAAATTCCAATAAAAGGCCTTGAGATATACTCTCCCTCTATTTAGGGTGATGAATCCTTTGTTAATCACTTAATTACCTTTGAATACATATGATATACCTAATCTCTACCATTTGAACACCCTATGGTGGAGAATATAAGAATGGAGTCAAAGCACGACACTTAATACCTAAGGTAAACTTGTTGATCTCAAGTCCAAGGATACTTACACTAGTGAAATGAATCATTGATATTGAATAGATTATCTATATGATTATCTCATAACAAGGCCTCTAATGTACTTATTCTACTAATAGGCATCCACATGTTAGCTCTAAAGATCACAATGCTTACAACTTGTGAGAACTACTGCTTAACCTAATAAAAAGTATAACATGTGCTAACCTATATACATTAATAGTTATCTTGTTAATACTATAACTGGGGATAGTTCAAGGATAAATATATTTACATTTAATAAGAATCTCACATTATGAACTCTTTATAAATTCTTTTACACTATGCTTTATACCAAGCACTTTATTAATTAGTTTAAGAATCTATTTCAAACATATGTATTTTCATGAGCATTGAAGAATAAAAAATGCTTTTTCATTATAAATATATAACGATATGTATAATACAACAAAAATTGACCAACTCTATGGCATAAATCTAATAAATAATTATTTGTGTCACAATTTCACACATAAAAAATCACAACTATTATATTCTCTAAATCAATCAAAATTCTTAAGAAAATTCAAAATTATGAGAAAGTTTATGAGCAAAAGAGGAGAGTTTTAGTTGTTCATAGCTTAAGTGAGCTTTTAGAGCATAATTCTTTTTAAGTCAGTTCTATTTATCATCAATCCATTTAGCAAATTCAAGTTTGACCCAATATGAGGGTTTAATTTATATTTCAAATTTGTAAAGACATAATTTTATGATTTTAAAAGCATGACTTTCATAAAATTTACATAAATGTAGCTTTTCAAAATAAAATTCATCACAACATTTACATTTTGATCTTACATTCTTGCGTGCTTTACATTAAAATCAAGTTTCTTTGATAATATATTATCATAATATAAAGTTTTTATAAGTAAAATAAAATAAATTTAATCATAAGCGTGTTTTATATATGGGATAATATCTTCACATGATTAATTATCTTTGTAATAACATAGAAATATGTTTTATTTATATGCATGAATATTAATTATAAATTTTTTATTATATTTCTTATATGTTTATTATGTTGTATATTTATTTATTGTAATAGCCTTATTTTATTTATAACTACATTACATTAAAGAATATTAGACATTAAAGTATAATATTGAAACTGCGTATAGATTATTAGGCATATGATTAATAAATGCCTCTGATAATAAACCTAATTCTTTAAAGATCGATGAATCAGTCCTAATCATAAGGTTAAAACACTTACAATAATTCATTAATCTTGATTTGTACCTTTTAGCAACTTTCGATCCTAATCACGAGCATTACCACACTTACTTGCTCACAAGTCAAATAAATAATGTAACTAATTGAAAGTCTCATATAGCATGTAATGAATCATCTCAATTTCCTATATACATATAAATATCATACAATATGTGATAAGTAGGCTTGATAAATAGGTTGGATTAGGCAAGTTTAGTTCATATCATTTTAAATTATTAATTTTTGCTCAGTCTCGAATCAAGTCGCTTTAAATTTCAAGTTAGATCAAATCTTTGAGTCAAATATATTTTAATAACATCATATTAACTAATTTTTAAATTATCAAATTAAATTTTAATTTCATATTATTTTTTAAATATCAATGTATTTTAACTACTTTAAAAAAAATTAATAACTTATACGTATTCCAAAAAATAACTTAATCTTTTAAAAATATAGTTTTCTTAAAAACATTATTGTAGACACCTGAAGTTTGGCCTATGATGATAACCAGAGATAAGCTCAAGCAACAAGGCAAGCAACCTAGATACCAAGTCTGCATGGACTAACATGGCATAAGTCTGATCAAACTTGATGTTATGAGATCTGCACCATAGCCAGCCTAGACCAGTTAAGCCTAAAGCCTAAGATCTGCACAGATAAGCTAAAGCCTAGTCTGCACGGACTAAAACTAACCTAGCCTAAAGCCCATGGACTAGTAGGAAAATCCATTATCTAAGTCCACATGGACTTAGCTATACAAGTCCGCATGGACTTGCCGATGAAAAGCTTCTTGAAGTGTAGACTTCCTATTAAGACTCTATCTCCTAGTCCTAAAAGGATTCTATCACTTATGGATAAGAGACTCTTCACCCTAAGCCTATAAATACACCTTTTGGGTATGAATTAAAGAGGGGATCTCAGAGGAGCCAATTCTGAGAGCTAATACCACTATCCATAAGTCCAAGAAATGACTCCAACTAGGAATCACTCTATGAGTCCTATTAACCCACACTTAAATACTATTCTTCCAAAACTCTACCTTTTATGTTGTTGCTTGAAGTCTACTTACAAAGGTAAGATCTGAGGCCTCCTATTATATATTCTTACTATTTTCATGGACCTAAGATCTTTAAGGATTAATCATAAATTAAGAGATTCCATGTAAGCCCCACTTTGATCATAGGAGTAAGTCATCATTTTAAGTTTTTTCATATTGTACAATTGACTATTTTTATGTTATAACTATTCTATAATTTTTGTCCTAATTGCATAGACCTATCTATAAGCACGATAATGTCTACATAGACTTACTTTATTGATATATGCATGACTCATCATCTGCACAGACTTATGTTCGATAATAGTGTCTTATTTGTCTTATGTATCATGTTCTAATGTACCATATTGACATAATTTTATGATGTTATCATGTTATATAATTATTCCGTTCTATAATATGCATATTGTTGACATACCAAAACTGTTGTAAAGTCTACATGGACTCCTTTTCATGAAGAATGTAGTTTGTACGAATGATCTTATCTCATTCTTGTTTATTCTATCTGTATATCCACACGGACTCCCTTTCACGATGAACATAGTCCATATAGATATATTTGTGTTAAGCACTTTTATTTTATTACATAGTTTGCACGGATGGCCTCTTATGAGGAACATAGTCCACACAGATATTTACTTTAAATTCTAATTTTCACATGTATTTGTATTT
>CANXYI011840375.1:0-12178 GCA_948208565.1 Hura crepitans
AGGTAAGTGCAGCTATCGAGGTCTAAAATATGGGCCATTGTAAAGGATAGATTCTTTTATCCGGTGTCTTAAAGTGTCGTCTATCTATTATAGGCTTAAACTATGTTAAGCTTAACCTTGATAACAACACTTAAAAATTGGAATTGATGATTGAAATGCTGTATGGATTAAATTAATGGAATAGGATAGATGATTTATGATTGATTACTTGTATAAATATGATTGGAACGTATTTGCATGTGTATACATGACCTAATATGTGTGCTTGCATGTGTGACATACTTTATTGTGTCTATTCCACCACTGAGTGCATACTCAGCATGTTGGTGTTTTGATGTGCAGGGCGTGGATGGGTAGTAGCCCAGCTTCAGCGGTGCTAGTGTAGCGGACCTAGAGTCTTTTTTGGTATACTTTTTGATACTTTTATAGTTTTGTTAGTCAGTCGCTCAGGTATAGTAGGTGTAAAGTCAGTAATGCATGTATATGATAAAACTCAAATAGTTAAACTAAATAGCTATAGAAACTTGTCTTTCATAGATATATGTCTATGCTTTTGTTTAGATGTATATGGGTCTGAGACCTTGAATTTGCTATGTGTTAATGTTGCTGATGTCTCAGGGGACTAGAAGGGTTCAAGAGTTGAGTTATTGTTTTAGAATGGTTTAAAAGTGCTTTTCTTGTAGGAAAAAAATTTTGATTTTTCACCTAGGTAGCCGTTATGCTGCCCAATTTTCTATTAAATGGATAATAGATATAAACTGGAGTTTTATTAGACTAAAATAAGCAGACAAAAAAGGTTATGCAGTAATAAACACTAGATAGTTAAGATAGGGCAAAGTTGGTCAAAGTGACATAAGTATTAAATGAATGGTCCCTTGGAAAATCCAAGGATAGGTGACCTATGGGAAGTGGTACCTTTTGTCTATTTCCTTCGAGAATGGGCAGGGGGTGTTACATCACTCTTACAATAAGAGGCATCTAAGTGATGCGAGGACCTTATTGAGTATAAGATAGAAGACCAAGTTACATAGAAGTTCTTCTTGGCTAAGTTCCATAAGAAATATATTACTGAAGACTATTTTGGTAATAGAAGATAATAATTCATAGATCTCAAGCAAGACTAGATGACCATGGGGGAGTATGAGAAGGAGTTTACTATGCTTAGTAGATATGTTAAGAACACCATCACCACTGAGGCAGACAAGTGAAAGAGGTTCGAGAAGGGTCTGCATGTTGAGATCAAGTCCCAAGTGGTGCCGATAAAGATCAAAGATATCTCCCAATGAGTAATAGTGTGCCTATCTACTGAGGGAGTACAGAAAGAGAAGAAGGAGTTCTACTAAAAGAAGAGATCAGCTGGTCTTAGAGTATCTAATGCTACTGCATAGTTGGGGAAGAAGTATTAGGGGTTTCAGCCTAGGTATGCATGACAGTCTCAAAAGCAAGGGCAGTCATAGAAACTGACATAAAGAGGTAAAGGGAACATTGAGCAACAATAATCTCAAGCTGCTCGTACACTAGGATAAGTGGGCAATAGAAATTTAATCCCTCAATGTCAAACATGTTTCAAGTGGCATAAGGGATAATGTTGGAAGAATAAGCTGAATGTGTGCTTTGGACATAGATAGCTGAGGCATTTTAACAAGGATTGTCCTAATGAATAGAGTGTGAGATAGAGATCAACACTTGTGCTTACTGGAGGCTAGAAGAAAAGTCAAGGAGAGAGTGAAGGGGGCTTAGAGAGATAAATCATAGTTTTGACATAAGCATAGAGCTCCTGCCTATCAGAATGCCATTAGAGCTCCGAAGGATGCTAATGAGCTAGACGCCATAGCTGGTACTTTTCTCCATTTTGACTTTCCTATTTTGGCATTATTTGATCTAGGGTCTACACATTTGTATGTTAGCACATCACGGGCATGAGATCAGAGATTAGTTTTAGAACCACTTGACTTAAAGATCATTATAGGCTAACATGTGGTAGTTGACCAAGTGTATAAAGATTGCCCTTTATGGATACAAGACCATTAGTGTATTGATGACCTGATAGAACTACCCTTTGATAACTTTGACTTGATATTGGGAATGGATTAGTTGTCCTAATATCAAGTGATTTTGGATTGTAAGCATAAGAGGTTAACTCTTTAAGTTAATGATAAGTATGAAATCATAGTTATTGGAGAGAGCATTAATTTCTTTTCCCATATGATATCTACAGTTATAGCTAGATGGATGATGAGGAAAGGTTGTCAGGTATATCTAGCCCATATATATGACACTAAAATAGAAAAACCAAAAGTGAGTAGCATACCAATTTTGGTTGAGTTTGTTTATGTCTTTCTAAAAGAATTATCGAGTTTACTCTAGAAAGGGAACTCGAGTTTAGCATTCAGTTTCTACCTAGTACTACTTTAGTAGCAATAGCTCTATATTGGATGGCATTAGCAGAGTTAAAGGAATTAAAGCTTTAGTTGTAAGAACTACTAGGCAAGGGCTTTTATTAGACCGAGTGTTTCACCATAGGGAGCACCAATTTTATTTGTTAAGAAAAAGAATGGTTCACTTTGGTTATGTATGGATTATTGATAGTTGAATAAATTGATCATCAAGAATAAGTATCTTCTGCCATGGATTGATGATCTATTTGATCATTTTAGAGAGCTGAAGTGTTTTTTAAGATATATTTGAGATCTGGGTACTATTAGTTGAGAGTGAAGGAGTCGGATGTGGCAAAGACTACTTTTAGGACAAGGTATGGTCATTATGAGTGTTTGGTAATGCCATTTGGCTTACCAGTGCTCCTACATCATTTATAGACTTAATGAATAGAGTTTTTAGACTTACCTTGATCAATTTATGGTAGTCTTCATAGACAACATTCTAGTTTACTTGAAGAACAAGGAAGAGCATAAACAACATTTAAGAATAGTTTTTTATATTTTGAGAGAAGAAAAACTCTATGCTAAGCTCAGTAAGTGTAAGTTTTGGTTGAGTACAGTATCTTTCTTGGGACACGTAGCATTAGCTGATGGTATTTAAGTTAATCCAAGCAAGATTAAAGCAGTGATAGAGTGGAAGCCACCTAGGAACACCATCAAGATCAAGAGTTTCTTATGATTTGCATGGTATTATAGATGATTTGACAAGGGGTTTTCCTTGATAGCAGGCCCTATGACATGGTTATTGAGGAAGGATGCCTAATTTGTTTGGGATGACAAGTGTCAAGAAAGCTTTGACAAGCTTGAGGCTATGTTAATAAAGATTCCCATTCTTGTACAACCAATTTCAGGGAAACATTTCACTGTATTCAGTGATACATCTCACAATGGGTTAGGGTGTTCTTTAATGCAAGATGGCAAGGTTGTTGCCTATGCTTAAAGCTAAATGAAGCCACATGAAAAGAATTACCTTACTCATGATTTAGAGCTTACAACCATTATGTTTGCTTTAAAAATCTGGAGACATTATTAGTATGGGGAGAAGTGCTATATCTACATGGATCATTAAAGTCTTAAGTATCTCTCTACATAAAAGGAACTAAACTTAAGATAGAGGAGGTGGATGGAGTTGATCAAGGATTATGATTGCTTAATTGATTACCATCCTAGGAAGGCCAATGTAGTGGCTGAAGCACTTAGTAGGAAGTTTATGGCGGCTATGAGAGCTATGAATGTTATTTTATAGCACATAGGTGATAGTGCCTTGTTAGCTGAGATGCAAGTCAAGCTTATTCTATTATGGCAAGTGAAAGAGTGTTAGTGTGATGACCACTAATTGATGAGTTTTATAAGTGCTATCCAAGAAGAGAAGCTGATAAAATATGAGGTTAAGAGAGATGGCTATTTGTATTATCATGATAGAATTTGTGTGCCAGATGTGGAAGAGTTGAAGAAGTAGATTCTATAAAAAGCTCACAATGCTCCTTATGCAATGCATCCTAGTAGCAATGAAATGTATCAAGATTTGAAGCTTATCATATTGGTGGCTAGGCACAAAGAGGGATATGTTTGAGTATGTGACCAAGTGCCTTACTTGTTAATAGGTAAAGGCAAAGAATCAAGTTCCTTTTGGATTGCTTTATCCTATAGCAATTCCAGAATGGATATGGGACATAGTGATGATGGACTTTGTGGTTAGGCTACCTATAACAAGGAGCAGGTGTGATTTAGCTTAGGTGGTTGTGGATCATTTGACCAAGACTGCTCATTTTATACTAGTAAGAATGGACTACTCCTTAGAAAAGCTAGTAGAGCTCTATGAGGATGAGATAGTCAGATTGCATGAAGTGCCATCTTTAATTATATTGAATTAGGATCTAAGGTTCACATCGAGCTTTTGGAAGAAACTTAATAATGCCTTAGGTACTTGGTTAAGCTTCACTACATCATTCTATCTGTAAACTGATAGACAATTTGAGAGAATCATTTAGATTCTCGAGGATATGTTGAGGGGTTGTGCATTAGAGTTCAAGGTAAACTAGGACCGATATTTGTCCTTAGCTAAGTTTGCTTATAATAATAGTCATCAAATGAGTCTTAGGATGGCTCTTTATAAAGCCTTATACATAAGAAAGTGTAGAACACCTTTGTATTAGAATGAGGTTATTGAAACTAAGCTTATGGGGTAAGATTTAATACAAGATGCTGAGGAAAAGGTAAAGATTATCAAAGAGAGATTGAAGGTAGCTTCTGATAGACAGAAGTCATATGAAGTGGGAGACAAGGTTTTTCTCAAGGTTTCACCTTGAATGAAGGTTCTTCATTTTAGGAAGAAAGGGAAGTTAAGTCCTAGGTTTATTGGGCCATAAGAGATTATAGAATGTGTAGGACCAGTAGCTTACAAACTAGCTTTACCTCTAGAACTTCAACAAATCCATGATCTCATTCCTATTTCCATGCTCAAGAGATATAGATCGGATCTTATGGATGTGTTAACAATGGAAAAAATTGAGGTTAATCCTGACTTGTATTATAAAGAAGAACCAATGAGGATTATAGATAAAGCGGAGAAGGAACTAAGGAATAAGACAGTACTTTTGGTAAAGGTGCTCTAGAAACAACATAAGATGGAAGAAGCAACCTGAGGGATTGAAGCTCAAATGAAGAAACAATATCTGTAATTTTTCAAACCAGGTAATACTTTAATGTCTAGGAAGACATTTATTTAAGAGGGGAAAAAATGTAACGCCCTAAAAATCTCGACATTTATGAATAGTACTTTCTTGAGATGAATAGTATTCTAGAGACTCGAGATGCACTAAAGCCTCTGAATGAAAGTATTAATCATAAAATAATTTTGGGCAAAGTTTGAGATCAATTAAAAGTCATTTGAGTGTTTTAAAATTCTAATGAAGTTTTTACGGCAGTGTCTTAGGAATAGTGACTAAAGCAAAGCTAAATCGTAAATTATTTTCAAAATTGCTCAAAAAATTACAGAACTTATGCAACTTGGTACTTAAAAATTCTAACGATCCTAATGGCACTAGAATTGGAATTTTTAGATATTGAGAAGTAAATTTTCGAAAATCAGGTAACATGAAAAATAATGTATTTAATCGATTTTCTTCATGTTTTGAGCTCTAATTTTTAAAGGCATGTGGGGCACAAATAAAAGTGGATTTATTAACTAAAAATGGGAATTATTTAGGTATTGAAGGAGAAGGAAAAATGGGAGAAAAAGGAGAGAACATAAATTAAAAATAAATGATTTTTAGGGGAAGTATAAATAGTCAAAGTTGAATGAAAAGTCAACATTTCATCAAACACCTCTCCCCCTCTCTCTTCCCTCATAGCCAATGGCTTGTTCCCTCCCTTTCCTCCATATTTTTTTTCTTGCTCCTCTATTAAGCTTAATCTCCTCCATTTAAATGATCCCATGTAATCTTCAGAACATTAAAAACCTCTAGAAAGTGGAAAAATCAAAGGAGATTACTTGAAAACTTTGAGTTTTTGATCTTATGAATAGTAATCCACTTTGGTTCGGGTAAGATTTTTCAATTTCTATTACTTTTTCTAGGTTCTAAGGATGCCTAAGAGATATTCTATAGTTTTAGATTTATTTTTGAAGTATCGATTGATTTATTACAAAATTTTAAAAAATTTTCCATGTCAATGTTAGGGGTTTTCGAACTGAACCATGATAAGAAAAAAAATCAAAGGCATAGATAGGCCTTGGGGTTCCTTCTTAACCACCTTGATATGTCTAATTGAAGTAGAATCTGCAATTTCAATTGGAAACACTAAGTGTCCATATTATGTACATTATGTAATAAATTCATGAAAATGATTTATGCCATTAATGCTATGCATTAATAGGTTGTATGGCTTATTTTATGTATTTCAATGTGATTAAAATGATAAGAATGAATTGGAATCAAGTGGATGTGAAAAATAAGCTTGAAGTGGCATATTATACCTAATATGGAGCATAATGAGGCTTAAATGGCTTCATTTAGTAAATTAAGGTTAAATAAGCCTAATTTGAAGTTAATTTATTTATTTGACATATTTATAGGCATGTGGAAGCAAGAAAAAGCATTAGAAAAGGAAAATACCTAAATTAAGATATATGTGCACATTATAGAAAAATGACCCGAAATATGCTTATATGTATTGCCTTGTGATAATAGCATGTTTAATATCAGTTGTTGCATGTTTTATAGTTTATGGAAGAGTTGTGAGTGTTCTTGAGGTATTGGCCAAATGACACCTAGTGCCATATATAGGTGTGGTTATTTTGGCTTAAATTGATTTAATATGTGTATAAATAGGATATATGTGTGTATCATGGAAAATGGTAGATTGATGCTTGGCATTGAGTTTTAAGTCATGAATTATGATGAAATTATAGCATTTTGGGTGTTAAATAAGGTTAATATGGTATTTAAGGCTATGCTATAGGGATGGCCGAATGAGAGGAAATGAAAACCTTGTATGTGTGTATGTTATCATAAATTGAATAATGAAGAATGAATATGTATGGCTTAGTGCCTGAAATTCCTACATGGGCATGTGAATTATAAATTTTAGTACTTTAAGCTTTAATTATGTGTGAATATGGCTAGGTTGCATGTTTGATGATGAATAATAAATATCCTTATGTGAGCTTGTATGGCCAAATGGCCTTGTAACATACATATGCATGATTACTTATAAATTGTGAAGATTAAAAGTATACATGTTTCACTCATTATATAGATTACAAATGTGATTACTATCATGAAGAAATAAGGTTTATGACCAAAACATGTCCTAAATCCAAGATGAGCTCTAAAGAGGTCTTAAAATAAGTTATGCCATAGAGTGAGAAAATTTTATGAACATAAAGGCATAAAGTGCCTAAAATGGACTTATAACCTAAAATGAATATGTATGTGCATACTACATGTTGAAAATCCATAAATGATATAGATATGGTAAATTGTTGTGCATATGGCATAAATGCATGATAAAAGGTGCATGATTTCTAAAATAATGTTTTTAAGGAAATAAAATAGTTTTAGTCATTTAATGGCTAAAATAAATAAGTTAAAAGCTATTTAAGCTTGCTTAATGAGGTGAAACATGAATTTAATGATTTTAGCCCATGAGATGCAACAACCTAGGAATAGATAAGTTAATCGATTAGCTAGGGGATATAGTAGCTGTTAGGGCACTTCTATGCCTAGATGATGATCCAAGGGTTCACTTTTAGTCTTACGTATGGATTTATATTAAGATCCTTGGATCTATATGGGTGCAGCTATTAAAAGGTCTCGTAGGGGCCACTACACATTTATATGCAAGTGCAATTGCCAAAAGGTCCTGTAGTGCCACTATATAATTCTTATGCTAGTGCAATAGCCAAAAAGTCCAAAATATGGGCCATTGCACATTTCTTGATCCCGTTATCCATAGGTTAGAGGTTATTCGAATGGGCTTAAATTATTAAGGCAAACTACTAAATGGACTTACAATGTATGACATGATAGTCAATGTGATAGCTAAATGCATACGTAAATTGATGATTGCAATTTGACAATTGGATGGTTTTAAATGCATATTTGCCATACATGGGTGATATGGGATGACATTGTGCATGATTTAAGTCCTTTGGTCATAAGTATTGCATATCACTATTATGATTAAGTATTGGAAATTATGTGGATTAGTCATGCGTGGAAATGAATTGCATGTACAAACGGTATGCTTAAATGCTTAATTAGCACATGTTATTTCAATTACACCATTAAGCATCCACTTAGCATGTCATTTATTTATGATGCATACGTAAGAAGATTGCCTTTTGATACTCAAGCCTCGGGACATCAAAAATTATCAAGAGAAGGCTATTCTTTTGTTAAAGATTGTAATTGTATATAGTATGTGATGTAGAGGTAGCACTCAAATGTTGTAAAAGTATAGGAATGGGTCTAAATTGTATTTAAAGGTTCTATTTTATTAAACTATTTAATTGTGTGTTGTACTATATGATATCTTTTCTTGAGGTTGAGATATCTTATGTTTGTGTTGTGTGTTGTTAGAGTGATCAAAGGATCACATAGAGTTGTGAAAGTGTGTGAATTGATTATAAAAGTGTATTTTTAATAAGTAGGTTACTATTCAAAAATTTGGAATAATGTCTAGTATAGCCATTATGTTGCTGGTATTTTGGCATGAGGATTCCTAATTTTTGAATATGTAACTCTATTTAAGAAAGGTTCTTGAAAACCTATATTTTCACACATAATGTTTTTGAAAAGAATGTTTTATATTACATAACATAAAGGTTGGGTTTGGATATCTCAATATGTGTGCACAACTTAGTTAGGCTCAGTGACAGACTGACATCTGGACTGGGTAAGGGTTGTCAGAGAAAGAAACTCTAAAAGTATAATAGCTATCAAGTTACTCAAACTCAACTTGTAAAAAGTAAATAAAGCATGCAATTACCAAAACATCAAATTTAGAAGATCATTTGTAAACATTTCACAATAATAATTAAATTATAATATTGTCAAATATATGTCTATTACTGTTTAGTCACTTTGAAGTCATAAGTACAAAATAGAAACTTCAATAGATAAATCTTAAATTAAAATTAAAAAGATAATATAAATTAAGGTACAATGTGAATTATATTAATGAAAAACAATAAAGCACTACATAGCTTTAGCACTTCTATAGCCATCACTATTGGACTTTAATGTATTCTTCATTATCTCCCCTAACTTTACTTGAACTCTTCTTATGCAAGGTAAAACCAACATGTTGATAACAAAATCTTCAGTGTTGTAATCCTAACCTAAACTACCTCAACTAGTAATAATGTTTATACTTATTAACTATAAAATGGTATTCTATCATATAAGATATAGCAAAGTAATAAGTATGTAACACCCCTATCAGATCCCTAAAGAACCCCGATGGTAGGTGTACTACCCATCCTACCATCCTCCCATCCTTATTGTTCTATTACTTTATAGACCAACCTCACTTAGGCCTCAGGCCCTACATTTAGTCTCAACTTAAAACTTAAGTAACAAGTCACACAAGTGTTCATTCATTAATGCCAAAGCTCTTCATACAAATTTATAATTTAAATAAATTATAAAACTATAGCAGCTTCTAAGCATGTTGGACATGTAACCTACAGTTATTACATGAGTACTGTTACACCGAGTAAATAAAATGAAAATCATCTTTCTTGTTGAACCCGTTGCTATACTTCACCTATCTTGAGGCGGTCTTATTGACCTATTTACCTACGCACTAAATCATTGGTATGCTGAGTATGAAATTCAGTGGTGAATTTAATTAACTAAAAGTATGCCTCACCTGTACACACATAAGAGTAGTCTAATGTATCCATATTATGAGTTCTTACCTGTTATAGTAAAATAAAAATTTATCTCCCTTTGTATTTATTTATATATTATTGTAATCTTTTAACAAATTAATTCCCTCCCGGTCACCACACTAATCTACTCAAGTGGTTCAAATAGCTATTTAACCCTTATTCTAAGATTAATGGAGACACAGTCTCTAGTAAACTTATGCACATATATGTCTATATATTAATCTTAGTCAATTAATTTTTATAGTTCACTCACATTCCTCTTATTAAATACATTCAAGTTTAGAATTAGGCCCAACTAGATAGATTACACATTAATACACTAGACAATGGAATATGTCCTTTATAGTGGCCCACTTTTAGGGCCTAAGTAGCTGCACCTACCTCGCCCGATAGCAAGGACTTAGTTCGTAGACCACTCCTAATACCGAACTAGCAAATAGCAAGGACCCAGTCTATAGACTGCTCCCAATATCTACAAAGCAACACACAAAGGGGTGGTATCAAAGACCTATTCGTAGAGACTCCTAATATCCACAGTCACAACAAACAGGATGCTAAAGCATTACATAGTCTCAACAATACCAACGCATGGTAGTGGGCCTCAGAAGGACCAACTACCAAGCAACTACTATATCCCTAATTGACCAGTTAACCCATCTAGTAGGTGTCTAACTAATGGGCCATCTGACTTTCTTTCACTTTCATTTCTTGACTAATCATCATTTTAAACTATTTAACAATGTTTACTCATTAATTGAATTTATTTTCACAATCACCCTGTGACTCGAATAGTTATAGGACTGTTTTGGTCCGATCAGATAATCTTAGGTATGTTTTCTAAGCTCAACTTAACACGGTTCCACAAGCATAATCAAGTCCATTTTAGTTTTCTTGCCATTTTAATTTCTCTAAACCATTAGAGAATACCTTCAGTTCCCATAATTCAAGTTGGACTTTAGTTTAGATTTGTGTAGGTTTTCTTCCCATTGATTTAATATTCTTTCTCAATCTATAACATTTAAGTACCACTTATATGTGTAATTATTCCATCATGAGCCTTGCTCCCCATTTTCAATTTCCCTTCTTTTTTTTTCTTAGTTTATCTCCACAAATAAAGCATTTAATTATTCCAATAAAAGATAGTTGCCATCATTTTATTTACCTTATTTTCATAAATAGATTTATTTTATTAACTCCATAAGGTATAGATTAACCCTTTTTTCTAGCATTATTTTCATGCACTCATAGTGATCTACTCTATATACGTCTTATTTAAGTTCAATTACTTACTTTAGGTGTGTTTTGTCTAAATTTTAATGCACCATTTTTAGCTTGCATGTTAATGTATCTAAATTGTGCATCTTCCTTAAATTGTCACACATATATCATAAATCATTAGTCTAAGAAGGAACTACAAACAATTGTTTAAGAACTATACATTAGGACCACTATCCCTTTAAGGTTTCACTTCAAATATTGTACACTTGCATTGTACACAACTTCCTTGAATTCACTACCTAGGTGCCTTCTTCATGTTCATTAAGACACTACCATCACCCTAAACAAAAATATATGTTCGTATCTTCATTGCTTTAGGCATCACGCCATATACATATATATGTATTCATCTCAACCACATGTAGTCTTCATATATAATTACTTTATGCCAACAATTCAGATTTACAATTATACATTTCCATGCTTACCTATGTCCTAGACGTTTACATTGCCATACACACAATTAACAACATTAAACTCCCTTCAAATTCATCTTACATCAGCTCCTGAATAACCATATATTGATACACAATTAACAACATTAAACTTCACTTTATATTAGCCCCTAATTTACCTTATACAACCTTAATACTTTATTGACATTATACACACAAATAGCAACATTAGAGATACATTCAAATTCATTTCACGTCAACCCCTCAATCACTTCCTAGTCTCCCTCTTTGCCTTGTTGACCAACCTAGACTTTCCCTTGCACCAGCCTCCACTCTCATGCCACACACTGCACACAATGTCACCAAATTCATCTGTACTACCCGACCTTTCTACCAGTATATTAATGCCATCTCTTTCACCCTCACACATTATGCCATACTCCTTAAAACTAACTTAATGATTTCCCCTCTATGATGCCATGCTATACCTTACACACTCACACATAAGGTCCCTAAATTCCAACAGCACCTTAGCTACTGAATGTCAACCATTTACGTGGAGACAGCCCCCTCCCACCTCCCTCATCACTAAAACAATTCACCAAATAAAAGAAAATAGAGAATATACACACTAATACAGCAGCAAACTTAAGCACCTTTAGCTCAAC
>CANXYI011840485.1:0-12219 GCA_948208565.1 Hura crepitans
GACTTTATTACATAGTTTAAGATTATTATCAAGCAAATGTCATAACATAAGCACTGAGTAATAAAGAATGCCATTTTATTAATGAATAATTATTTGATTATACATGAAATTATCCCTATTACACCTGTGCTTTATGGCATACAACTAACACAATAGAAGACATTTATTGATATGAAGCAAAAAGAAATTGAATATGAGGTTGGCAAAAAGTGTTCCTCAAAGTATCATAATGGAAAAAGATACTTCATATTTGCAAAAAAAAGGGAAGCTAATTTTAAGATTCATCAGTCCATGTGGAATTATAGAACTTATGGGACTGATAGCTTATCAGTTGGCTTTGCAAACAAAATTACAGTAGATTCATAATGTGTTCCATGTATAAATGCTAAAGCTATATAGATATGACCCTTCTCATGTGATACACATAAAAGAAATCTAGGTATAGCTATATCTAACATATGAAGAAGAACCACTATAGATACAAGCCAAAGAAGTCAAGGAGCTAAGAAATAAAACTATACCCCTAGTGAAAGTGCTATAGAGGCAGCACAAGAAAGAAAAAGCTACCTAAGAGAGTGAAAAATAGATGAAAGCTTAATATCCTCACTTGTTTTCATTGGGTAAATTTTGAGGAAGAAATTCATTAAGAGGGGAAGGATTAAAATGTTTGAGAATCTCGATTTTATGAATAGTACTTCCTAAGGCATGAATGGTGTTTTTGAGTATTTGGGACACTATGAGATGGTCGAGGGGGAGTACTAGTCATAAAACTTTGGTAGGATAAATAATGATGAAAATAAAATAATTAACACTTTTAGCATAACCAATATATCATTTCATGCTAAAATCTAGTGAATAGTGACCTTAGTTCATATTGTGTCAAGAATTGCCTAAGATATGCCCAGACAAACCCAAAAATAGCATACCTTGAATCTAAAAAATTCTAAATAATTCAATAGTGAAGGAATTAGAATTTTTTTATGATTGATTAATATTTAATCAAAATTTCCAAATTACACGAGTGAATAGTTAACCTAGTTTCCTTTGGAATTTTGACCCAAGATTTTAGAGATTCCCTAATTGAGACTTTTGGAAATTTTTGGCATTGAAAGTATGAATTTTGGAGGCCTTAAAGATTAAATTTGAAATTTTGAAGCATAAAACAAAAATAAGATATTTATGGACCGTTGAATCGACATGTGGTGCGATCTGGACTGTCCATAGGCATAATATAAAAGGGGCCATATATATGGGGGCTTCACATTTGCCAAGTGCATTTTCCTCCCCTACCTCACCACCTAAGCCGATGCCATCCATATGTTTTCCCTTTTCTTTTTTTTTTCTTCATTTCTCCTCTATATTTAAGCTATCTCCATTAATTCTTTCATCAAATTTTACCTTTAAAATCTCTAAAACCTAATTCTACTGATAGAAATCAAGGAAAATGCTTATTTAAAGAGATTTGAGCACTTGATAAATAGTGCCCTTATTTAGAGCAAGTGATTTTTTTTTGAAGTTTTAATTTTTATTTAGGTATTATTAAGTGTGTAGATGATGTCTATATGATTAGTTTTCAATTTTAATATATGTGGGATTTTTTTTATGAATTTTTAAACCTAAAAACCTAATTTACTTGTAGGAAAAGAGAAAAGTTTGTTGGAGGAAGGTAAGGACAAGCATTGAGGTGTGGAACTATAGTACATTAAAGCCTATAGTAGTGAATTTAATGTAATATGTATTTTATTTTGATCATTTGTTACATGTGTGTATGTAAGTATATGTATGGAATAGTTACATTAAGTGTATGTGTATGTGTTTTTACGTGGTAAATGTGCTTGTGTGGTATGGTGACTATAATAAACATAAGTGTACAAGGAAAACATGAAAATATAATAGGTATGTGTGTGAAGTGAGTGTGGTCAAATGGTGGATTAAATGTGAATTTGTGTGTGTGTGTGTGTATGTGTTATAGGCACCTAAGTGTTTGTGAATAAGGTAGAAATTAAGTGGGAAAATGGTTATGTTGAGAAATGAATGAGAAATTAGGTTATGAGTAATGACATGAAGTGGTCGAATGGTATATGGCTTACTTACATGATGTGTGTTTGAAATGTTAAAGGTGTATTAAGTGCTTATAGACTTAAAAGTGTGTGGACATTGTAAGTAGCTCAAGGCATAATTAACAATTTAAGTGTGTCAACAAATGGTAGTTTGGTATTGTGGTGGATACGGAGATAACATGATAACTACTTGTCTTAAACATAAGTGACTAGACTTAGAGGAAAGATAATAAGAATGGTCAATTAAAATGTGGTAACATAATGAGATTGGTAATATGAGAATAGTCAAATAAATTAACAAGGAAGATATGCTTGAAGAAAATTTAAACTAATGACTTAATTGTTATGAATGTATATACCTCTAAGTGATATGATATTAATGATAAAATGAGTAAAGCAAACTTAAATTTAATTATGATAAATGAGTAGTCTAGATAATCATTAAAGTTAGCCCATATTAGTTAGACCACCTACTCGATAAGTTGATCAGTCAACTAAGGAGTTAGCAACTGTTAGTGGCATTGGTCCATATGGATCATTGCCTATTTGTTTGGTATGATAGATGCAGTCGCTAATGTTCTGAGTATGAACCCTGCACACTTTGGGTATTGGAAGGTGCATATGTGCTTATTCTTACTACCCATATTATTTTGGATATTGAGAGGTTGATATGGGATAATCCCTATTATCCACTGATGTTAGGATATTAGGAAGTCCATTAGGGCTGATCCCTGCTATCCCTTTTGTTGGAAGGTCCAATAGGAGTGACCCCTACTATTTTGGTATTGGGAAATTCTCATGAAATAATCTGTAATATTGGGTGGAGATAGGTAGGTGCAACTACTGAGGCCTAAAATGTGGGCCACTGCACAAGTTGGATCCCTTTATCTAGTGTTTTAAATTATTGTCTTTTTAGAATGGGCCTAAGAATAATAAAGGGTAGATGGATGTAATATTGAAATCAGAATGATATGTCTTAACTGGAATAAGTAATTACTAGAGAATCAAAGTTAAATGGCTTGAATTATAATGTATCATGGAATTCAGTATATTGAATATAATATTATGTAATTGACTTAAACTTATAACTGGTGACAAATAATAAGAATTATAAATATGGTAGACCTATATAAACAAAAGATTTGTATAATGTATATTGCATGAGTGCATGACATAATTCATATTACATTGAATTCACTACTAATTGCATACTCAGCATGTCAGTGTTTTTTATGCGCAAGTAGAATATATAGACTGCAATCTAGCCTTAATAAACAGTGTAGCTAATAACCATCTATTGAGTATATACTCTAATACTTTTATGTTAGTTATAGATGGGGCACTCATGTATAGAGAGTCAAACCTGACCATGTAAAATTATTATACATTAGTTTTGATATATATACTAGCTAAAAATTATAACACATGTTATGCATGATATATATGATATACATACAATGATGCTTAATGATGTGATAATTGAGATAAGCATTTGGGATGATCATGTGATGATGATAACTGATGTTGTTAGAGGACTAGAAGGGTCCTAAATGTTAAGAAATGATTGTGAATGGTTATAAAAGTGTCTTTTTATAGGTTAAAATTTTTGGTTTTTCACCTAAATAGCCATTATACTGCTAGAATTTTTGTTAGAAAAGTGTTTAAAAACCTTGATGTTACAAATGAATCTGCATAAAGAGGATAAAATGAAAATAGACTATATTAAAATAAGGCAAGGATATTAATACAATTGTTACATCCTTGTGGGTTAAATAAGACTAGGTAAGGACAGTATTAGGATGGGTGACCTACGGGAAGGTGACATCTCTTATCTATTCTAAATAAAGGATCGAGTAAGAGGTGTTACAATATAATTAACATGCCAAACTATGCACATTAATTTAAAAATCTATGACCATAATTTAAACATTTATACATATATATATATATGAAGCAATTGATAAATAATCAAATGTAATTATATAAAACATCATACATATTACAATTTAATCAATGAGATTAAACCACTAATAATTCATTTAACATTTTTATCTCTCAATCTTTTTACATTGCTTATAGCAAATTCTAGAGGAATTAGCATATGGAGCCGAATGCTGAGAATTAAAAGAAATTGGCTACAACCTAAAGTTATTTATAACTAGCTATAGCTTGATTATTGATTATGGCTATAGCCTGATCATAAAGAAAAATCGATATAGATATGGCTATAACCTAAATTGTTATGGTACCACTATGCCCTATATGGCATGCCATGTGACACCCCTTACCTGATCTAAACATTAGCCATTTACTTAACCCGACTAAAGGATGTCTGCATAACATGCTATCTGATCTCAACATATCAAACATTATTTGAATACAATCTTATAAATCGTGGTTAGAACATAAAAATTTCAGTTTTCAAAAACCAAGTTACAAATTAACATTATGAGAATCCTCATGCCAAAATTTTGGTAGCATAATGGTCGTGCTGAGGGGCATTATCCTAAAATTTGAATAGTAACTTACAAAACAAAATTCACTTCTAAAACATTTCTCAATAAAATCCCTATCTCTGTGATCCTTCTAATCACTTCAAAATCACAGACATCATAAACACATTATCTCAACTTCAAGAAGAGATATCATATAATAAATTAGACTTATACAAACTTTAAAACATTTACACATATTAGAAATCCAAAATTAATATAGTTTAGGCCCATCTTATCCAAAATACATTATATGAGTGCTTCCTATTTATACATCATAAAGTTCATAATTACAAGTACAAAATATACCAAAAGAATCTTTCTCTCTTAATAACTTGATGATCTGAGGCTTTCATTTAAATTTTCACCTTACTTATGCATCATAAAACAATTGATGCACTAAGTAACAACTTAGTGGTGTAGTCAAAATAACTTGAGTAAATATGCCAAAACTACTTCATACATTAGCATGTAGATAATAAACATAAATTACATCGTAAAATGTGCAACAATTTACATAACAAGCATGCGTACACTAACTTGGCATATATTTTATGCATTTCGCATAATGATAATCATACCTCTTTAAAACATGTTATGAATTATACAAATAGGATTATTATTTAACTAATCCAATTATTAAGCCCATACTCAAGAACTATAACATTATGGACAATAGAGTATCAATGGACCACCTAAACCCTCGAAACCATATAGGCCTTACATGCCTCAGACCTGAAGGTCAAAAAAATCATCGACTCATAGGTTAAAACATAATTCAAGCATCATTACACATCAGACCTGAAGGTTAAAAATAAGATCCATGCATTAAACCTATAGGTTAGAAAAACCAAATCAACTCAAAGGTTCATGCATCATTACCCGAAGTCCATAAAGGCACTTGAAGTAACCTAGCAATTATTATGACTCCTAGCTAAATGGTCAACCTATCTGACTAGACTGTTACTTGCATGGGCTTCTAACCAATTATTTTTAGTTTCACCTCATTATTATCAATTAATATTACTTTTAATTATATTGGTTTAGCCAATGAATGGCTAAACTAAGGAAAGTATAAATCATATACTTAATATGATTTTTATGATATGCAATAACTCATTATAATACCAATTGCAAAGTCATTACATATGTATGTTCCTACATGCTTGACATCATGATTTTTTTTCCGTATTAAATGTATTACATACCATCCTTACCTCATAATCATCATAATAAATACATAGTTTATAAGCTTATACACCAACCTCTTAATATCCGTATATACTTTATCCACATGCACTAAAAGTTAACATCTCAACATATCCATGCATTTCATACCATAATCATACTACTAAAGCTATTATTGTCATTTATGTCATAAACTTGTTAGAAGCACACTAAGAGAGTAATAAAGCACATAAAACTCATTTCACATCATAAATGCATTATCACATGCATTTAAGTAAATAAAGAATGCATTATTACTCAATTCATATATCCATGTCATTTCATGCATATAATACATCTCAAAGCACATTCACATACCAATAGCCATTCAGCCATGCTCACATAACAAACTCACACTTACAAATCCTTTTTACCATTTACACCATCTCATTCAATTATCATACCTCATTTCCATATTGTCCATCATCAATTATGATTATATTTCATGACATTATACATGTAAAATGCATATATACATATGTATACATGTATGAGCCAAAATTCTCTCACATAACCTCACATGTCTATTTTGGCCATGGTGCTCTCCAAAGCTAATAGCATACATACGCACATAAATTATCAATAAAACATATCTACATAACCACTTAAGATCATGCATATGCATAGATCACATTTATCATGCCATTTACACTTTTACATAGACATACTCATATGTTTATAATTTAACCTTCATCATTTCTATTATTATGACATCATCATCATGAATTACATACATTAATTCTCCTCATCAACATCATTAAATGCTCATCATGTATATTTATTAAGCATTAATTCAAATTAATTACATTTATCACATTCATGGCTTAATATGGAAAATTTAAAGCATAAGCAAAATTACACAGTTTATCTTGATTACACATACCAAGAAAGTCAAAATGCACTCCCGAGGTCTGCTTATATCTTGCTCTTGCCCTTATCTCGGGTTTTATCAATGTTTTTAACTACCCATAATAGGTTTAATACATGAAAATCCATAGTAAATCATATGGGCAACAAAAATTAAAATCAACCATATATATCGACTCTTGGGCACTTGGGGAATATGTAAAAAATATCAAAAATTGAAAATCCTACTCGATATATTTTAGGATATTATTCATCAAAGTAGAAAATTGAGCCTAACCTTTATTTTTTTTTATGCAAATCGAGGTAGAAATGGCTTCTTGGGGTAATGGCCTGAGCCTTGGATGGAAGAAAATAAGGCAAACTAGAGCTTGGAGGAGCAAAAATGGCGCCTCCTCTTTTTCTCTCTAACATCAACAACAAAAAGGGAGAAGAGGGGTACTATTCCTCCTTTGACCCTTCTTGTTAACCTACTTATACCATGTATTTTTTGCCTCATTTTTTAAATTTGAGGGTCCCAATAATATCCATAGTTCAAACCTCAAAACCCTATAAAAATTCATGCTCAAAAAACACAAAAAAAAAAACATAATTTTTAAGGTTATCTAAGTTTCATAAAAAGATTTCCCGATCTCTAAACTCTCCATTCTAATGCTAATAGGCTCATTAGAATTTTTCAATGTTAGGTTGTATAAATCTTTTAATTTTTTTAGCAACTTTTTGAATATTTTGCAGTTTAGCTTTGCCTTAGTTACTATTCATAAGACATTGTCATAAAAAACATCTTAGTGTTTTTAACCAACCAAATGACTTCTGATTGGTTTCAAATTTTGCCCAAAATTATTTTATGATTAATACTTCTATCTAGTAGCTCTAGTACATCTTGGGTCTTAAGAACACTATTTACCCTAAGAAAGTACTATTCACAAAAGTTGAGATTTTCAAGTCATTGCATTACTTCCCCTCTTAAAAGAAATGTCATCCTCAACATTACCTAGTTTAAATAGGTGAGGATACTGCTCTCACATCTAAGCTTCTATTTCTAATGTTGCCATTTCCATTCCATGATGCTTCCAAGCAACCTTCACCAGTGGAACTATCTTTTTCTATAATTCTTTAACCTCTCTAGCAAAAATTATGACAGGTTCTTCTTTATAAGATAGATCTAGTCTAGCTTTAACCTCACCCACAGATAGAACATGTGTTAGATCTAATCTATATCTTTGAATTATAGATACATGGAAGTCATCATGAATCTATTTAAGTTTTAGTGGTAATGTTGATCTATAAGCTACTAGACCCATACGTTCTGTCATTTTTTATGGTTAATAAACCTCAGACTCAACTTTCCCTTTTTACTGAAATGTAAAACCTTCTTCTATGGAAAAACCTTCAAAACCTCCTTATCTCCCACACCAAACTCAATATCTTTTTTCCTAAGATTAGCATAAGACGTCCATCTATTAAAAGCTATCTTTAACGTGTCCTTAATGATGTTGACCTTCTCCTCAGCATCCTTGATCAAATCTGGTCCCATAAGCTTAGTTGCACTGAGTTCACTGTAGCATAAAGGAGTTCTGCACTTTCTTCCATATAATGCCTCATAAGGAGCCATACCTAAACTTGCTTGATGGTTATTATTGTATACAAACTCCACTAATGACAGATAGCAATCCCAACTACCCTTGAACTAAATGGCACAATTCCTCAATAATTCTTTCAGCACCTCTTAACCATGTTTCATCATGAGCATAACATCAAATCACTCAAGTATCAAAGGATTACTTAAATAACTCTTTTTGATTATCTATCAATCTATGGATAAAATGTTACACTAAAATTCAATTGAGTACCCAAAGCCTTATTAAGTTTCTTCAAAAACCTTGATGTAAACTATGGGTCCCGATTTGATATGATTAAAGATGGCACTCCATTTAGCCTAATGTCCTCATCAATGTACAACTCAATAAGCTTCTCTAAAGAATAGTTCATTCTTAATGGTATAAAATAAGTTATCTTCGTAAGATGATCTACCATAACCCATATTAAATCACACTTGCTCCTCATCATAGGCAACCTAACTATGAAGTCTATGGCGATTCTATCCCATTTCTATTTTAGAATTGCTTTAAGATGTAACAGTCTAGATAGAACTTGATGTTTTGCCTTTACCTACTAATAAGTAATGCACTTTGTCATGTATTCTAATACATCTTCTTTATGCTAGGCCACCAATAAGATATTTTCAAATCTTGATACATCTTCTTATTACTAGGATGTATAACATAAGGAGCATTATGCGTTTCTTGTAAAATCTACTTCTTTAGTTCTTCCACATCTAGTACACATAATCTATCCTGGTAGTATAGATAACTATCACTCATTATCTCATAGTCAGTGGGCTTCCCCTCTTAGATGGCACTTATGTAACGACTCGAAAATTTCGACTCTCATGAATAATACTTCCTAGAGTGAATAGTACTTCCTAAAACTCGAGTCGCAGTAAATATACCAATGAGTAGTATTAATTATTAGAGAATTTTAGGTAAAGTTTAAAGCCAATCCAAAGTCATTTGGATGGTTAAAAATGCTAAATAAGATTTTACAATAGTGTCTCGTGAATAGTGTCACAGGCCAAGTTGAACCGTAAATAAAATAAAAAGTTGCTCAAAATAATATGAAAATGTTACAACCTAATAGTCAATTATTTTGAATAGTCTAATGGCATTGGAATTGGAATTTTCTGAGATCAAAAAGTAATTTTTTTTTGAATTTTTGGGATATAAAATGCATTAATTTTTCAGGTTTTTGTCGGAATTTAGGCATAAGATTTTGAGAGGATTTAGGACTTTGATTTATCTAATTTTGGGGATAGAAATGGAGAAAAACTGACTTTCTTATCAGTTATAATAATTCTTCAAAGTAAAGAAAAATTATTATGTTGAAAAATATAAATAGGGAGAATTACACTCTTTTCTCACATACCATGCTTACTTCCACACCCCTCTCTTCTCTAAGAAAAAGCAATCCCCTTCCTTCTCTCCTTTTCTCTTATGATTTCTTCCTTCATAACAATAACTATCTAAAAAAATTATACCTAAAACAAAAAATATCCTGAGACGAGTTCGTGGATGCCAAAATCACCGAGAACAGTGGGGTATTTCAACAAAAAAATCGAGAAGAATCCCAAGGTGAATAGTGACCACTCGATTCCTGGGTGCTTTTTTTTAGTTTGATATTTTTCATGGGTTCCTAGGGCATTGTAAAGGATATATCTAGGCTCAAAATATTTTTTTTGACATGTGAATTATTTTATATTATTTATTAAAGTTCATACCTTTTTAAATTCATAGGCGTGGCATCGATCCGAGCTTCTCGGGGCAAGGAGAAGGCTTAAGTTAGCTTTAAGTGTCTCGTGTAACTTATTTTGGTGAGTGTAATCACTTTAATTGGGTTAAAATGCCTATGAATCTATTATGTGCATTTTGACATAAATGGGTATTTAATGAAATAATGCGAATTTAATGCATATTTAGGCATATATGGCATAAATGTACAATGAATGCATGTAATGTGTTGGTCTAAAATAGATTTTGCATGAATAATGCATTCTTATGTTGATATTAAATAATGAACACATTATGTGACTTTTAGGCATTAATTGATATTATTTGTAATTAAATTGTGGATGTGTGTGTATCATTATGAAATGATATTATGTGCTTTTATATGGCATGAATGAGATGCTAATGGTGGTAATAAGTGGCCGAATGGTCAATAGATGTTTATATGCACCTGTATGTAATCTTAAGGCCATAATGAGCCATTAAACCATGTTAATATACATATAATCGTATTTTGACGGATTTGAGTCATGAGATGCAATTTTTAGCATCCATACATGTTGTATGGTATTAAAAGTGAGTTATGCATGTGATTTTGTAGCTTTATGCATTGAAAGTCAAATTTTCATATTTGTGAGCATTATGTGCATAATTGTGATTTATGAATATGAATGACTTAAAAATGATGTTTTGTGCTTAAATGCCATTTCTAATGTGCACTTATGACATGTATAATGTGTGTGTATGGTATATGATGGCCAAATGCCAATTTGAATCCATTTGGGGTTATTACTTTGATAAAGCCATAAAATGCATGTTTATCACTAAAATACTAATATTGTGTTCAAAATGGCAAATAATATGATATGTGATTACCATGCATAACTTTGATGCATTATACATTTTAATACATGTTAATAATGAAATAGATGGATAAATGCATGATTATGATGCTAGAAGTATTTTTTTCTAGTTTTACACCTAAGCTATATAGCTAATTAGTGTATTAGACCCCTGTAAGCCTATTTTTGGTAATCTCATATTTTAGATAAAACGTGTTGCTTAGCATGATGCTTAGGCCTCGCTGAGATGTGAAATGGCCATTGGAATGCGTGAATGCATTAGATGTCTATAATTATGTTATGCATTAAAAATGACTAATAATGAGTTAATTAACTAGTTTAAATATGTCTATACAATAGACAACCTAGTATGGATAGGTTGATGGATCAACTAGGATTAGTAGCTATAATGTATACCTTCGGGTAGTAGGCCTTCAGGTCATGATGTGTATTTTTGTGTTGATGGCACCAGGCTTTCAAGCCACTATTTAACACTACATATGTGCGAACCTTCAAGTTTATGCATTTTATATCCACAGATACTAGTGCCTTCGAGTACACTATTTAGCACTTTCGAGTAGCCTATTATCTACTATCTATCCTTAGATAGTTGTCTCTTTAGTATGGGAATAAATTAAACAAATAATTATAATAAAAAGGATAATTGTAGTCATAGCATGATTAAGCATAAAATAATGTTAAGTGCATTTTTAAATGATGCATTATGTGTGACATGGGTGTTTTTGGTATGATGTTGGGTTTAACCCATTTATATGATATATGTAGAGTTTTATACTTGTAATATTGATGGGTTGATGTATATAGGGTCTTAGAACCCGAATATGTAGTAATGCTGCATATATATGTTAATGGCTTAGAAATGCCTATTATTATTCTTGTTGCCACATATTATGAAGCATGATGTATGTTTATGACCTATATATGAGTACCTTATGCATAATGATTGATTTTGAGTATGTTAATAACAATACGGCTGTGATTTATGGATATAATGTGGTTTTCGGGTCTTTAAAGACAAGTATGTGCCATATTGCATGAATTATGTTTTTTCATAATGAGTGCATATATATAGTTTAACATATATCACTTGACATATATTGCATGAAAGAATGTTTAAATTATTATATCTAGTTAAAGTGATTACACCACTAAACGAAAGCTTAGAATATTGCCTATTTGCGATGAGTAGGTAACAGAGTAGCAGGTTAGAGAGCTAAAGCTTCTCCACCATAAGAGACTATTAAAAATAGCCTTGATGTGGGCATTTTTAATCATTTTGTAATAGCATAATGATGTAAATGTAATACTAGTAGTATGCACTTGTGATTTTGAAGGGATTGAGCCTAATCTTTAATTTAGGTTGTTTTTG
>CANXYI011840563.1:0-10535 GCA_948208565.1 Hura crepitans
CATTGATAAAACTATCTCTATACATTTTATGCCTCCACTAATCTATTGCATTATCCTAACTTTACCCAAATACAAGTATGAGAAGTAGGGCCATCATTCAAAAAGCACTCACTCTAGATGTAATTACATCTTTCATATAGACATACCGTGTTTATAGGTTTAAACAATGGAATTTACTTATTCCTTTAAATGTTAACATGTGGCCATAGTGATTAGTTTAACAAATCCTTTATTTTAGTTCATGATATAATTCTTTAATATGCATTATTTTTTAACACGAAGCACATAACACAAGTTTAAATACATGAAAATTTAAGGATTTCTTAAGAAATCTGTGTCATTCTAAGAAAGCCTATCCTTGTAAATTTACTTCACACTTTCCTTTTTATACATAATAACCATACACAGGTTACATATATATATATATATAGACCATACATATATTTATTTAAAGCACTAATTTCCTCAAAAGATTTACTCTAATTGCTTATTCAAATCTACTAAAAAAATACCATTCAATTCCATACAATTACTCTCACATCTATGAATTTCTATATAAATCACTTTATTATTCTCACATTTATACAAGTTTACAATTCCATCATTTTATTACTAAATGAGCATAAAATTCGACCATAGAATCATATATCATATAAATCCTCACTTTGTTGATTGCATCTTAGCACCATCATTTATTCAAATTAAATTTCCTAATTTAAGAACTAATTACTTTTAAATTTTCCTTTAAGAAAAATTTGAATAATTCCATAATACACGTAAAAATTCAAAATTTTTGAGTTTAGAATACACTACCTTAAACTAAGCTTTGAAACCCTCCAATTTGCATTAAAATCCCTCCAATTGTATTTTTCTATCATCTATACATCTCTAATTAGCTTCCATAGGCAACATTTTTCATAGAAAATTCATAAAAATTCAATTCCATCATATTATCTCAAATTAGGTTCATAAATGAAATTAGATGTTTTAGCAACCAATAAAAATTATAAAAATTCAAAAATAACTTTTTACCTCAACGGTTACTATTCAACCTCTTTATCTTGGAAAATAAGGCCTTGAACCTAAAATTATTTGTAGATTAGGTGATTATAGCTTGAAATCTTTTAATTTATGGTGGGAAATAATTAATTTGGTGTTTGATAAAGCAAGGAAGAAGAGAGAACTCTTCTTATGGATGTTGTCAGTTGGAAGAGATAAAAGAGGAAGAAGATGAGTGAATAGGAATATTAACTCCCTTAAAAAGGCTTGACTTATATATAAGGGAATCCAATGGTGGAGATTAGATTGCTTAAAGTGATCAATGGTGAAAAAAAGTTCTTTTGAGCTATTTTCTTTTATCTTTTTCTTCCTTTTATCCTGAAGTAGGGCACTAGTTAGAGTTTTTCTTTGGGCTCAATCTATAGATCGACTAAATTGGTCATGACTTCTTCATCCCAAAAATATGAAGTAGTCTTGACTTCACTTGTAGCCTAATCAAACACATCATTAAAGATTTTAAACCCAGGTATAACTTTCCCCCAACTACTGTAGGTTTTGATTCTCTACAGTAACTAATGCTTTTTAAATCTAGAATAAAACTCTCTTATAGAGGTGGGACATTTCTTTTCATCTTATTTGACTCTAAAGTCTCTACTATATATCATAAAACTCTTCAGTCCTTTTGCCCTTTTGGTTGTTATTAGCCCTTAAGAATCATTCCCTAAACTAGTACCTAGCAAATGATTCATTTTTTAGCATATTTACCACTTTGGGGTTATCTTTTTCTTCTTCTTCTTCTTTAGAAAAGATCTTAGCCTTATAGAATCCATTAAACGGTTGGTTAGGCAATTTTAAGCATTGAAATATGATTTTCCTTTACAGCTTGTATTGTTATTACCTCACTATTATAGGGGATTTTAGTCATTTGATATAGCCTTAATGGAACCCTTCCTAGCTTGCGGAACTAAGGTCTTCTTAAAAGTAAGGAGAAGTTAGCAGGGATATCAAGCACTACGAACTCAACATCATCTAAAATCACCCCTATCTTGACATTGACTTTAAAAGTACCATATGCTTTTCTTTTAATGTTGTCATAAGCCATAGGGGTGATTTTGGATTAGGAGATTAAGGAGTCTTTAATACCATATACAGCTATTGCTTTGAGTGGGCACATATTGATTTATGAAATATCATTAATCACTGTACATGCTATGTGCTTGCCATTGACTTTACCCTTGATGTATAGAGGATGGTCATGATGACATCCTTATGGTGGAAGGTTTGCGTTAGAGAAACTAACCACTTCCTTTTCTTCCCCTTTCACTACCTCCAATAGTTGATATTGTTACAGCACACAAAGCTTCAACCACTTTCTATCAGTGCAAAAGGGATTGCCACAGTAGATCCCAAATTGAAATCTATGTGGGAGTTTTCTTTAACTGCTTCATTACTACATCCTTTTCTATATTTGTAGCTCAGAGAATTGGCTCTTTTTTAACTTTTAGCACTATCTAACCACTTTGAGTTACTACTTTAGCTTTTACTTCTTCAATTAACTTCTGTTCACTATCTGAATCAACCTATAAATCTTCGACCTTCTCTTTTTATTCGCTCTCATTGTTAGTAGACTATATATCTATTACATAAATAAACTTTATTCTATTTCTCTCTCCACTGCTAAGTAGTCATTCCTATCCAAGTCATGTATCATATACCACACTGGTAATCCTGAGTTGATCATGTTTATAGGTGGAGGTACATTTGAATAAACACCTTAACCCTTTTATCTTTTTTTTTTTTTGGATTAGGGATTTGTCTTTAGTCAATTATATCCTAAATTTTATCCCCCAAATTATGATAGTTGTCTATGTTATGGCTCATTTTATGGTGATATTAGTAGTATAAGTTTGATCTATGATTAAGTTGTCCTTGATTTTTGGCAAGCTTAGGTGGAAAAGGTTAAAGCTGCCCTTTTTTCTAAAATCATTTTAGGCACTAAGAAAGTGATTTGCCTAAATTAGAATAGTACCTTAAAGTGGTAGATACCTTAGCTATTCTACTGCCCCTACTATAGATAGTTCCTTTTGTGCTTCTATTATTTAGCCCTCTTCAATTGTTAAATCCCCCTGAATTCTTCTTTTATTCTACATGTTCCTTTTTTAGGTTGATGGTAATGTCTTTGAGTGATTCCTAGCCCTTCCTTCATATGAGGATTGGCATTTCTAATGAACATACGAATCTAATCTAATGTTTGTGGCTTTTTTCTCATTTCCAACACTCTGGAACTTTATCTAGTTAAATACTCAATGAAGGTCTCAATAGGCTTCTACTTAAGCAACTCAAGGTCTTTCATAGTAACCTCCATATGAGTGTTATAGTCATAATGGCTAATAAAAGCCTCAGTAATGTTTTCCTAGTATTTCTTAACCTTTTTCTCCAGACCATGATACTAGTCTATGGCTCTCCCTTACAATGTAAGATTGAAGTGTGTTACTTTTTATTTATGCTTAATTTTATGCAATGCATGATTGTAGCATACTACTTGATGTGGGCTCTAAGATCTGTAGTACCATTAAACTTGGGCAATTATGGCATCTTGAAATTAGAGGGTAATAGTTCCTTAGATTCTAGGGTGAATTCATTTGGGTCTATTCCTTTACCCAAAGTGATGTGCCTGGCTATAACTTTTATCTTTTTCTTTAACTTTTCATGGTAGCATTTTTAGTTTTGTGAGGAATTTCCTTCTTCTCCCCTTCATCTTCGGAGTCCTTTAGGAAATCATATTTTGGATTGAAAAATGAGGCTATTTTTGCCTTTTCTTCTGAGCTCCCATCTTCTTTCTTTATTCCAATCTCCCTAAAAGTAGCAGTTGTTCTCCTAGTAGGTGTGGCCAATGTTACATCAGTAGGTGGTGGTGAATTAGAAGTAGGAATTGCCCCAACTATCATTTTTCCTACCATGGACATCATCTTTCTTTCAAATTCTTTGTTTTTAATCCATTTTGGCTTCAAAGTCTTGAGTAGAAGAGCTACCTTCTCTTTGTCTTACCATATATATTAGGTTATGTGTGGTAGGGATGGTTTCTCATCAAATTATTCTTTTGTTTGGCTCGCATACCCAAGTGCCTTGAGGATCTATGATGGCTACAAAATAGAGGGTTAGAAATGATGAATGAAATGCAAAAGTGCATAAGGATACATGAAATGTGGATGCATGTTAATATGTATAATGACAAATACAAGCAAGAGCCTTCCACCCTTATCACTTCCCACATGCAAGGTCAACATGCTCTTTCTTAGGAGGGCTTACCTATGAGACATTGGGGGCCCTAATAGATTTAAATAATAAACAACAAATAGCTGAACATCATTTCTCTTGTATTTAAAAGAAGACATCCTGGATATTTGGATCATATATGTTAGATATGTTCTATTAAACCAAAATATAGGGTCTAGCCCATTCCAATTAAAAAGGCCTAATGGGTTCAACAACATTTCAGAATGACTGAGCCATATTTTTACATATATTAGCCTACATAGCACACAATGTAGTATTAACCTAAAAACCTAGGGGAAATTGCTATTGGTCATTACATGGGCTCATGGTTATGTCACGCAAGTTATGATCATCCAAACATGGTCCCTCCATAATAAGTCTATGTCGTCATAAGCATATGACCAATTGGTTTACCATTTAATATACCTTATACATATAAGGCTTAGATTTGATGCCACCTCTAATAATCTCCTAAATTGAATGAAAATAGGTTCATACTTTAAAATGATAATAGGTTTATACTTCAAAATGAAATCAGGGTAAAAAAGGATGCCTAACTCATTTTAAGGCTCCAGCATGTAATGCAGTTTTGAAAAAAGATAATATTATAAATTCAAAAGACAAAATTCCATATTAATTTGAGGTCCTTTCAGAGCATAGTCTCACAATTTTCCTAATGGGGTCACCACTGTTCTCGTCCCTTCCTTTCTAAGGTCAATTAAACTAAAATAACTAAAAACTAAACCTAAATCTCACCTCTTAAGTCTTGAAAGATAAGAAGAAAATTAAAGGAATCTTAAGTCATTCCTATTCTATTAGCATAGAAAGAGTGAGTTGGCACCACAAGGTAAGAGTTGCCACCCAACTGCAAGGAGGAAATACCTTGTAAGGCCAAAACTAAAACAGTTCGGAACCCTACTATTATTTATACCTCAAGTTAATATGGAATTTCATATTAAATTTATAATTTTATCCTTTTTTTAAGCATGTTTTATAGTTAAAATAAAACATTCAATCACATAAAGAAATCATACATATTTGCAAACATAAAGGAAATACATGAAATGAGAGAATATCATACATCAAACCAGGTAATTGATTTTCTTTGAGAACTTTGGTTCTTGCAAGCTAATTTATGAAAAGAAGTTTCATTCTTGTGACTTTTATTATGAAAAAATCAAAATCCATTTTTTAGAAAAACACCAAATGATTAGATATAAAATAATTTGATTATTTTTTATAACGTGTAAAACTTATTTTTTACCTATTACAACATTCATGAAAAATACAGGGAAATAATGCAAATAAAATTAATTACATAGCAATTACTTAAAATACATTTTAACTAAAAACGAAATAAAAATCATGAGGAAATTATCTAATGCATTCTAACTAAATAAAATTACAATTACATTGAAATTTCTTAAAATACAATCTAACCGAATAAAAATAGTACGAAAATAATAAAATGAAAGGAGAAAATTATAAAGAAAATAAAGGTTAGACAAAAGTAAATAAATAGAAATAAAATAATAAACTAAAGGGTGAAAATAATAAAGTGCTAACTTCACCGGATACTTGATAAGAGGGACAAGATAGGTTAAATAAAACCCCAACGGATCTTAAATAACTCACATCACAATAAAAACACAATGTTAGTATGAAACGGATAATGGAATTAACAAAAAGAATAAATAATAAAAAGGCACAAAATAAACAATAGAGGAAATAAAAAATAAAAGATTAAATAAATAACATATGAAAAGAGAATGAATAATAATTGAATCAAAATAAAAAAGAATAGAAAATTAATAATGGATGAATAAAATAAAGGTATTATATCTAACTAATAAATGAGTACCTAAATAAAATAATGTTACCACATTTAATTAGTAAATGGGCAACAAAAAAATAAAATAAAGAGGCATCAAGTCTTATTGGTAGATGGATGAAAAATTAAAATAAAAGAAACAAAAGAAGAAAGAAGAGAATTAGTTGATCCATCATGTATAATTACCTTAAGAAATGATCTTTAATTGACCTAAGAGAAAAAAAGCAAATAATTTTGAAAAAAAAAACCTTATGAAATTAGAGAAATAGTGTTTGGAAAGTTTTTTTACATTTTTAGGTGTGCACTTATAAAGAAAAGTCAACCCTGATATAGACACAGGGTTTGACTTTTATACATGCAGATCGAGGTGACTAATGACCATTTTGGGATAGGGGAAAATGGGCGTTCACCTATAAACAGCCGTTTGCATAGGTCAAACGGTCATTTGCTTGAGGACTACTTCTAATCAGACTTTGCCTTTTTGGCAAAATGACAACGTTTTATGGAGCTAAAATGGCCATTTTAAGAAAACATGAAACAACTATTTTGCCTTTTAAAACGGCTATTTTGGAAAAGCACAAAATGACCATTTCAAGGGCAAAATGACACAGTTTTACCTCTAGCAACCTAAAGCTTGTAAAATGCAATTTTTTTTCAATTATAAATCATTTTTCCTTTTTCAAATACTCCATATCATAAGGTGCTTTACCCTCGCACCCTTCTTGGTGTCAATGTTGGGCATCAAGCTCAAGTAAAGGTCTATGATCAAAAGCTAATCATGATCTTAAAATTTTTAATGAAGAGATCTCCAAGTCAGACATTAACATTCCCATTTATCAGAACTTTTGTCCTTTTTTCATCATTAGGCAATCTAAATATGATAGCCCTAGAAACCTAATGTCTATAATTGGTTCTTGCACATAACATTGCATACGTGATAAATCATATAGCCAAAGCATATAGGATCCTACTCATACACTCTCTCTCTCTCTCCTTTTATGCCTTAGGATACATAAATTTAGAAAGGTGTTTCCCATGTAACATAGGAATATAACCTTTCGTGGAGAGATCCATGCTAAACCTTTTTAGCATTTTGTCTATGTACATAGACTATGAAAGACCAAGTAACCTTCTATATCTATATGCAATATGGGAATATAACCTTTCTTAGATAGATCCATGCTAAACTTCTTTAACATTTTGTCTATGTATGTAGTCCATGAAAGACCAATCAACCTTCTGGATCTATCTTTATAGGCCCTAATCCCTAAGATATAGGTTATTTCTCTAAGATCTTTCATGGAAAACTATTTACTCAGCCAAATGTAGACTAACTGGAGAATAATGACATCGTTTCCTATTAGTAATATGTCATCTACATACAACACAAGAAAAAATTACACTCCCACTAACCTTATTGTAAACATATGGTTCATCCTTATTTGTGAGAAACTAAATACATTGATTGTATCATCAAAATAGATGTTCCAACTCCTAGACGCTTGCTTTAATCCATAAATAGATCTTTAAAGCTTGTAAACTTGTGTAGACACTAGGTTCTGGGGCTCCTATGTTCGGATTGCATAATGATGAAGAAAAGGACTAAGTTCTGAAGAATGAGGATGTTAAGGTTCAATCCAAATATCTCAAAGTTTTATTTAAAAATTAAAAATAAAAGGTTTTTACCCAGCCTAAAAATCTCATGGTGCGACACAAAGTGCGAGAAAAATAGGCATTTTTTTATGATAGGTTGAGGGCTCAGGGGTGATAGGCTGAAGCTTAATGCCCAACACTGATTCCATAAAGGGGTTTAGGGGGTGAAGCCCCCCATGGTAAAGAGTATTTGAAAAAGAAAATAAAGTTTTAAAATTAAGAAAATTACATTTTTTACACATTTCTAGCCCTCAGGCAAAATGGTGTCATTTTGCTCTGAAACGGCCATTTTGCCTCAACAAAATGATGTCATTTCACCAAAGAAGGAAGAATCTATACATGCCACTCCCATGGGCAAAATGGCCATTTTGATCCTTAAAACAACCGTTTTGGTTCAAAATGGCCATTTTACACATCAAAGTAGCCATGTTAAGGCCAAAACGGTCGTTTAACTCCCTAAAATAGACATTACATGACTTAGGATTTATGTATAAAATAGGAAAATCTATATGGATTTTCTCTCTACTATCTCTCTGGAAAAAAAAACTCTAAAAAAGGCAAAAAAAATATTCTCTAAACACCATTTTTTAGTATTTTGAAAGATTTTTCTCCGCGAGTTCTGTTTTGAGATCTTTTCCTCCTGAAGGCAATTATAAATGGTAAGCCATTCAGTTCTTTTTTATCTTCTCCTTCTTTTTTCGATTTTTCTTTTATCTACCTACTGGTTAGGTGCAATAACTTATCATAACTGTGTATTATTATTGTTGTTGTTGTGATATTTTTGTAGTGATCTATCTTTTTCATTTTATGTATCATTTTTTCTATCTAGTTGTTTATTTCTAATTCTAATGTTTTAATCTTGTAGTGATGCAAGTTATTTGATGTGTTGCGATTGTTTTAATCTTCCTGCTTGTTCTCTTTATCAAACATCGCTAGATTGTATTTTAAGTGATTTTCATGTAATTTATTTTATTTTATTTTTAGGTTAAAATGTATTTTAGATAATTGCCATGTAATTTTTTTAGTCTGATTATTTCCTTGTATATTCCATGTTGTAATAGGTAGGAAAATGATTTTTTCACGCAATAATAATTAAGCTATTTTATATCTAATTAATTGGTGTTTTACTAATAAAACGGATTTTGATTTTTACTTAATAAAAGTCACAAATAATAAAAATCTATTTTCTAAAAATAAGCAAATGAGAACCAAAGTTCTCAAAATAATCAACCACCTAATTTTATGTATGATAAAGATCCATTTTCTAAAAATAAGTGTGCGAGAACAAAAGTTCTCAAAATAATTAATTTAGCCACTAAACCATTTTATATCTATTCGGTGTTTTCTTAATAAAAATAGATTTCCATTTATCCATGATAAAATTAATAAATGATAAAAATCTACTTTCTAAAAATAAGCATGTGAGAACTAAGTTCTCAAAATAATTAATTGCCCAATTTCATGTATGTAATTCTTTAATTTAAAGCATTTTATTTATTTCTGTAAATATGTCTTATTATTCCATTATGTGAATATGTGATTTATTTTGATGCCTAAACCTACTTGAACAAAATGGATAATATTATAAATTCAATTTGAAATTACGTATTAACTTGAGGTATAAATAAGTGTAGGGTTTCGAATCGCTCTAGTTTTGGCCCTACAAGGTATTTCCTAGCTACCTTGTAGTGCCCAACTCACTTTTTTTGGGCCATTCAAATAAGAATAATTTAGGATTCCCTAAACCTACTTCTCATCTTTTAAGACTCGGGGAATGAGGTTTAAGTCGAGTGCTCGATTGTTTCAGTTCGACAAGCTTATGAAAGTTGGAAAAGGGGATGCGAACAACCTGATTACCATATTTGGATGTAAAACCTTCATGTTGTGTCTTATACACTTCCTATGACAGCTTTCTATTAAGGAAAGTTATATTTACATCCATTTGCCAGATCTCATAATCATAATAAGCAGCAATGACAAGTAAAATCCAAAATGGATTTAAGTATCGCAACTGGAGAAAAGATTTCATCAAAGTCAATCCCTAATCTTTGATGATAGCCTTTTGCTACTAATCAAGCTTTATAGGTAATCACATTGTCTTTCATGTCAGTCTTCTTCTTAAAGACCCATTTGCACTAAATGGGTTTTATGCCTTTAGGTGGATCAACTAAGGTCTACACCTGGTTATCAGATATGGAATCCATTTTGTATTTCATGGCCTTAAGCCATGAGTCTTATTCTGAACTTTTCAAAACCTCCTCTCAACTAGTACGAATGGTGACTTTCTTGTCCTTCTCTATGAGAAATTCATATATCTCTGCAATAGTCTTAACCTTGGTAGATCTTCTAGGAACTTATTTTTCCACAGGTTCTTCTATTACCTCATATGAGTAATAAAACCTAGATCAATCAGTTCATCTGCTTTAATTTGTAGATCTTGAACTTTATCAAGTTCAACTTTACTCCCACTTTCTTTCATGAGAAACTCTTTTTCTAGAAAGACTGCATCCTTTGAATAAACACTTTTTGTTATAAAAGATGAGAGAAGTAGTATCTCAAAGTTTCCTTTGGATACCACACAAATAAGCATATGTCAAACTTTGCTTCAAGCTTATATGACATTACTCTCTTTACATATGCAGGGCATCCCAATACTTTAATATGTGAAAGAATAGGTTTCTTGTTATACCATATCTCTTATGGTGTAACATCAACCGACTTTGATGGAACTCTATTTAAAATATAAATAGTAATTTCTAGTGCATACCCCCAAAAG
>CANXYI011840572.1:0-16114 GCA_948208565.1 Hura crepitans
CTATTACGTAACAATAGACCTATAACTATCTAGGAAATTCCAATGACCCTTAACTGTTCAAAAAATATGACCAAATGAAATAAAATAATATTTGTGTCCTTTTATGTTAAACAGAAGTAGATAAAATTTATGGTAGACTAGAAAGGCAATTAGTTGAGTCTAACTGAACTAAAATGTGTTAAAGAGCCGCTGGAAAGTTGAATGACTAAATTAATAAACAAAGGAAGAAATTATTAATGCATAATGATGTGGAAAAAAAGTTTCAGAATCTAATATGTGAAAATTTGATGGACTTCTGGACATAAAAAGAGATTGTAATTAACAAAGATCTAAAGATTATGTACAGAGTAAACCCCATAAAGGATTCCATAAAATGTATTAAATAAATTATCAGACTATATAGAGAATAAATATCATTAGAAAAAAAGTAACAAAGGAAGTGAATTACTTGATCTAAGAACTAAGTCATTGTACAATAATGTAAGAAGTGCAAAACATAAAATATTTGGAACATAATCTAGTAGGACTCAGGGAAATGAGGTAAATTAGATGTACATTGGTAATAGAGAAGGATCAAGATTAATTATGAAAGAAGTTAAAAGACAATTATATGAAGTCAATAGCCAAAGTGGAACGAAGGTGAGGACATGACAACTTGATGAAACTAAAAAGATAATATATGGAATTTGGCTAATAAGTGAACCAAAATGACTATGGAGGATGATACATTTTATTATGGATAAACTGAATAATGAATCTAATGGCTTTGAAAGGTAATGGAAGGGGAAATTATGGGTTTGATGGTTATTTATACACTGGATAGGTTGATCGGTCAACTAGGGATTAGTAGCTACTACAGGCTGAGTCTATATGGAATTTAGTCTATGTATGGCAGGTGCAGTCATTGAGTATTACTTTGAGCCTGCACACTCTGGTATTGGGAGGCTTATGGCTGATCCCTGCTACCCACTTGTGGATATTAAGAGGTCCCACGGGACTGATCCCTAATATATTGATTACACTGGGATATTAGGAGGTCTTACAGGGCTGATCCCTATTATCACCTTTCTGATATTAGGAGGTTCTTTAGAACTGATCCCTGCTATCGGGTGAAGGGTGTGTACAAACATTGAGGTCTATAATGTGGGCCACTGTATAGCTTTGTCTTTTGTTTAGTTCTTGAACTAGGTTGGT
Organism: Hura crepitans; assembly: GCA_948208565.1. NCBI lineage: Eukaryota > Viridiplantae > Streptophyta > Magnoliopsida > Malpighiales > Euphorbiaceae > Hura > Hura crepitans. The sequence goes on from CANXYI011840572.1 coordinate 1,195, forward strand.
GCAGCAGTCGAGGTCCAAAATAAAGGCCACTGCATATTGTGATTCCTGTTATCTAGTGGTTAAGAGTGCTTTCTAAACCATGGGGGTATAATTGGATAAGTTAAAGAACTTGAACAGACTTAAAAGACATTAAAAAGAATTGAAAGTTAAACTATTATGATTGAAATAACTTGTGAGTAAACATCTTAAGAATAAAAGATAAGTTATAAAGAAAGAGATGGAATAAACTTGTATTATCTTAATGAGATTCCTAAAAGCGGTAAATGATTGATGAACTAGTGAATGAATAAGAGAACACTCGTGAAGAAATAAGTTATGGAAGAAATGATCTAAAATAAATGAAGTAAATAGTAATCTATGTATGTATACATAATAAATAGAGCTGAATAAGGGATATTGATTAGAGAATAGTAAGAATAGAGGGTAAGCTATATGAGTCATGTAACTTAGGCATGATATGGAAGTAGCTAGAATGATAGAAAGTGGGTATGGTTCGTAGCTAAATAGTATTGAAATGATGTATGAGGGCAAAATGACACTTATAACCTCAGTTTAAGTGTGTAGTCAAGGTATTGTAATTCAAGTAATGAATAATCACTGGAAGCTTTAGTAGAGAGACTAGACTTGATAGGTAAATGGTGCTAGTAATTGATTTTGTGTGCTTGCATGTGATAGTAGTACATGGCATGTTTGGTTAAATTCACCATTGAGTGCATACTCAACGTATCATGTGTCTGATGCGTAGGTGGTAGATTGAGATAATATAATGAGGAAGACCAGTAGTGCAGCTCAAGACTGTCTAGGTATGCTATTGTATGACTAGAATGTGTTATATTAGATGGTAGAGGCACTAGTGCATGTTACTATGGGTTGTGGAATCCTATGATAGCTATACAAAGAATATATTAGCCCATTATTAGTGTAAATGAGTTCTTAGCTGTAATAGCAACCGAGGCTGATATTTGACTATAGGATCAGGCATGTGAGTGTCATATGCCTAGTGGGTTTACCTCATATCATAGGGACTATTAAATGAAATTTCTAGACTAAATAGGAGAAACCCAAGTAAAAGTTAAATAAAAGGCTCATGGGGAAATCTAAGGATAGGTGACCTCATGAGAAGTAGCAAACTTTGCCTGTTTTCTTCAGGAATAGGTAGGGGGTGTTACACTATTCATGTTCTTCCTGTGTTCTGGAGTACACCAAAATGTCATCAATAAACACCACTACAAATTGATCTAAGTATGGCTTAAAGATTCTATTCATTAAGTCCATGAAGGCTGTTGGGGCATTAGTGAGCCTAAATGGCTTCACTAAGAACTCATAATGCCCATAACGTGTCCTGAAAGCAATCTTAGGAATGTCACTCTCCTTGATTCATAGTTAATGGTACCCTGACCTCAAGTCTATCTTGGAAAAGAACCTAGCACCCCGTAGCTGATTAAAGAGGTCATCGATTCTAGGCAACAGATACTTGTTTTTAACTATTACTTTATTTAGTTGCCTATAGTCGATGCACAATCGAAGTGATCGATCCTTTTTCTTCACAAATATTATAGGAGCTCCCTATGGAGAGACACTGGGCCTAATGAAGCCTTTATCTAGCAATTCCTATAGCTGCACTTTCAATTTCTTCAACTCTGTTGCGGCCATCCTATAAGGGATAATTGATACAAGGTTCACTCTAGGATATACCTCAATCTCAAAATCTAACTCCTAATGTGGTGGCAATCCTGGTAACTCAACTAGGAATATGTCAGGAAAATCAAATACAATAGGTATCTGATCCATGCTTGGCATCTGGGCACTTGTATCTATCACTGAGGCTAAGAAAGCTTCACACCCCTTCTTAATGAGCCTTCTGGATGTTATGGTTGAGATCATATTATATAAGGAGTTTTTCTTACCCTTAATAATTACTTCTTATCCATATTAAGTCTATAGACTCAACCTCTTCTTTTCACAATCTATAATTACTTTGTGCTCTGGTAGCCAGTCCATACCAAGTATGACATCAAACTCATGAAAGGGTAACTCTATCAGATTTGCTAGGAAGGTCTGATCATGTATCATTAGAGGACAGTGTGTATAAACAGTGTTCACTATCACTCTGATCTATAGGGTTGCTCACTTGAATATCTAAATCTATAGGTTCTAGTTCCAGTCCTCTATCTCTAGCTTGTGTAGTACATATGTAAGAGTGTGTAGATCTAGGATTTATCAAAGATAGTACAAGAGCATCAAGTAAAAAAAATGTACTAGCTATAATGTCCAGAGCCTCTGCTTCCTCTTGGGCATGAATGGCATATTGTCATGCGAAAGCTCTCGTCTCAGATCTGCTCTTTTGGCTGGTGCTCAGTTGATCCTGTCTTGGCTGCCTCAGAGGTCTACCAGCTATAGCTGCAACTGAGGCTTGAGTCTAAGTAGCTTCTATCTATTTTTAAGGGCACTCCCTCTAATAATAGTCTCAAGCTCCACAGATAAAGCATTCACCCCTCCTGTATTGCTAGTACTAGCCCCAATGCTTCATTTAATATCTTCCATAAGTACGGGGTGCACTCCTAGCAGTGGATATGGGTTCACTAGAAGTTTGCTATGATGGAGGTGGTTGGGGTCTAAGAGGATACCCTTGACCAGTCCTTTGTGAAGGGGCCTACCCCTATGATTACCGGCTCATCTATCCCTAGGACTACTAGCTCTGCTGAAAGTCCTTCAGCTTCTTGCTCCCACTTGGAGCTGAGCTGGTCTAGCCTACTATAAAAGGCCTCTTCTTCTAGAACAACTCTCTCTTTTCCAGTAGCATCTCTTTTATATCATAAGCTGCAGCTACTAACTCTAAAAATCCCTAATCTTAGGAGTTGAAATCTACATTCTGATCTCCACATTGAAGCCTTTCTCAAACCTCTTACACTTCTCCTTATTATTAGGGAGGAATTCAGCTACATACATAGCAACACGGTTAAAATCCTTCTCATATTCTGAAACTAACTTCCTATCCTATTTTAAGCCGAAGAACTCCTATCCTGTAGGAATCAGGAATGTATCTCTTCTTAAATTCCTTCAAGAAGAACTCCCAAGTTAACTTAGCTGCAGTATTTCTCTTTTTTAGCCTCTACCACTAATGATAAGCTTCTTCTTGAAGCAGAGATGTAGCACATTTTAGGTATTCTTCCTTAGAACACTCTAGCTGCTCCAATATTCTTATGGTCTGCTCCAGCCAATATTTTGCTTTTGCTATATCATCCTCCCTAGAACCGAGGAAATCCATAGCTCCTATCTTTCTGACTCTCCCTAAATATTTCTTTTGCGAGGATGGAGGAGCTGGTAGAGGTGGAGGAGTAGTAACAACTACTGGGATTGGAGATGGTGAAGGTGGAGGTGCTACAATGTGCCTCAGTAAATCTACTATTTGTTGCAACAATGCTGGAGAGGCATGTGTTTTAGGCTGTGGCTAGGGTTGAGGTTAAGGAGGTCACCTATGTGCAACATCACTTGGATCTGGAGTTACTACACTTCCTTCTGGTCTATGGATGGTGGTAGGTACATGACTAACCACCTCCTCCCCTCGCTTAAGTGGGGTTCACTCACTCATTGTCATAAGCTATATCAAAAATAATTATTAGCATCAGACAGTGTAGCTTGACTCAACACGTAACCTTAGACTTATTCACTCATGTATAAGACACCTAAGAACACCTAAACTTGCTCTGATACCACTAAATGTAACACCCCTACCTATTTCTATAGGAAACAGGCAAGGTGTGCTACTTCGCATTGAGGTTACCCATTCTTGGATTTCCCTAGGGGCCTTTCATTTAACTTTTACTCTAGTTTGACCAACTTTGACCTAACTACCCTTTATGCCCCTCTAATTCATTTTCATCTTAATACTATCTATTTCAGTATGGTAAAGCCCTAAATTGACACTATAAGATAATTACAGAAAATCGAGCAATATAATAGCTACCCGGGCAATAAACCCCAAATTAACTTATAGAAAAGAACACTTTTAAATTCAATTCCTCAACATTCCCCACATATGGACCCTTTTGGTCTTTTAGATCTCAACAATCATTAGCAACATACACATTTCATAGATAATAGGGTCTCAGACCCATCAACATACAATCATACCCAAGCAAAGTAATATTAACATGTAAACTATAACAAACACACAAGTTTTCATCTTTTGTTTCCATTTACATCCCATAACCCACAATATTTCTATATTACATGAGTGTACCTCCACAAAACTCAAAAATAAAACAAAAAGTACCAAAGGACTCAACAACAGCTACACTGAAGATGTTTGATGTCGATCATCTCTCATTTTATAGCCTAGACATTGGAACACCGACACGCTGAGTATAAAACTCAGTGGTGGAATAGATCAAATATAATATGTCAAATATGCACACATGCAACATGCAACATTCCATACACATCAAGTTACCCTAATACCTCTAAGTTCATTTATTTTTTAAGCTCAATTTACTTACTTTTCATTCAAGTCAAATTTTATATTAAAGGCCCATAACAAACAGATAACTCTTTAAGACACTAGATAGAGGGAACTATCCTATGCAGTAGCCCACTTTTAGGATCTAGGTAGCTACACCTACTTTGCCCGATAGCAGTGATCAGTCTGTAGACCTCCTAATATCGGACTGGCAAATAGAAGGGATCAGTCTATAAACCTCCTAATATCGATAAATAACATCACAACCATCTCAAGTGGATAGTAAGGATCAGCCCTATGGGATGTCCCAATATCTATAGACAACAAATGGGTAGTACGGATCAGCCCAGGTGGACCTCACAATACCCTATTGTGTAGGATTCATCTCAGAACCTCAGTGGCTACACTTGCCACATACATCACCTAATAGTGGGCCTTAAGAGGACCAACTGCCTAGCAGTTGCTAACTCCCTAGTTAATCGGTTAACCCATCCAGTGGGTGTCTAACTGATGGGCCAATAACTAAATTATACTATAAATCTTACTATTATTAATTCCTAAGTCCATTTTACCATTAAGTTACATGTTATGAAACAACACACACACAATACCAAAATCTCACCTATGGTCGCAAAGTTACTATTCATTTGGTAACTTTACGAAATGACACTATTCATTTGTTCATTTTTATAGGTCAATCCTTTCTTTTACCAACCCATTCCAAGTTTAGTTTTTATTGTTTCCTTTACCCATTCACTTATTAACCTTAGCCACATCACAAGATATAAGTCATGCTTTAATATACACATTTATGCTATATTACAAATCATTACAACATATCCCCATTTTGGTACCAAATCACCAAAATTTCATGCCACTCATGTTACTACCAAAATTCACTTCCTTAACTTAGCCATTTCCTCACTTAACATGCCATAACCATTATTACACATACCATGACCTATAAGCCATACATTTTCGACCCAATCATGCATCTACACATACACATGCATTTCTTTCCAATTTACCATGCCAAACCTAATAATTTAATGCCAATAACATGATTATAACACCATTTCATCTAATTACCATGCATACAGCCAAAATCATGAAATTCCATACAAGGTATTTACACAGAAATGAGACATACACATAAGACATATTAAATTTAACCTATTCCATATACCCAGGGTGTGAGAACACCTTTTTCTCCAACACTTTTGCACTTGTTTTCTTGGTTTCCATCACTTGAATGGTTATACCCTAACATACACACATTTCACCTTCGAAAAAATCTCAAAAATAATGTAGAGCTCCAAATTAAAATAAAAAACTAAAGTTTTCTTAGAATACCCTAATCTACCTATATCAAAAAAAAAATTGGATTTGGACCACTTACACATCAAAATTTCACTATTCACTCAAGTGACAAAATCTCCCAAATTGAGTTTCCTTTCTCAATTCTATTTGAAGAATTGAATTCTAGAGATTGTGGAGGGTTGTTTTCATTTAAATTTTGTGAGATTTAGAAGTGTGAGGAGAGAGAAAATTAAAAAAAATTGTGAGAGGAAAGAGAAGAATGGCATCGGCCTAAGGGGTTTTCTAATGTTGAAGATGAGCTTTTAAACATGTGAGGATATACACATGTGTGACCCCTTAAATATGGAGGCTTGGTTGCATAGGATCAAGACGCATGGCAATCAAATGGCTAGAATTCATTTTATGCCATTTTTGGCTTCAATAATTCATCGAAAATTCTCTAGACCTCTAAAATTCCTATTTTAGTTTTAAAAATCCTTGATTAGTGTAACTAAGGCCCAAAAAAAATTTCAAGTCAAAATTCAACGGTTGACTTTTTGGCATTATTCACCTGCCAAAATAAAATATTCAAAAAAAATATCTATCAACCAAAAAAAATTAAAATTCCTTCTCCATTATGCTTATTGGAAATTTTGAGCTTTAGTGTATGGTATTTTTGAGTCCATCCAGGCACATCCCGGGGCTATCTTGGCTTAGACTCATTTTATCTCCTTATCCACTAGTTCTCAACCCGAAATGATTTATTGTTTCTGCTAAATTTTTAAATTCATTTATTTTCCCCTATTTTAGGCCCGTCAAAGTTTTATCACCTATACGCTATTCTTTAGACTTGTAATGATGCCCCGCACTACGAGGAACATCACTTGGGCCCAGAAGGTACTGTTCATAAGACCTTGGCTACGGGCGTTACATATTTCCTCCTTTTTTTCTCAAGTCAATTTAAGATCGTTTCTAAAGGCATTTATACATGTTGGGTCGATCAATTCCTTCCATTCTTCTTTATTTCTTCTTTTTTTTTATTTATTTGTCTACTAGTCAAATGTGGTGCCTTTTTTTATTTTATTTATTACCCATTTACCAGTTAAATGTGGTAACCTTATTTTATTTATCTATTATTAACATTTTAATCTTCGTTATTTTTTATTTAATTATTATTCATTCCATTTTCATCCATTTACTAGTTAAGTGTGATGATTTAATTCATATGTTATTTATTTAATTACTTTGTTTATTATTTATTTAACTATTTATTTTATGTGCTTTTATTATTTATTCTTTTCATGATGTTGATTCGATTATGTCTTTCATACAAACACTGTGTTTTTGTTATGATATGAGTTGTTTGAGATTCAGTAGAATTTTATTTAACCTGCCTTTTCCCTTTTATCAAACACTCGATGAATTTAAACTTTTATTATTTTTCTCCATTTATTTTGCTGTTATTTTGTTTCTATTTATTTACTTTGTATAATCTTTATTTTTTGCCTAATTTTCTCCTTTCATTTTTATTATTTCTATATTATTTTTTGTTAGATTGTATATTAGGCAATTTTAATATAATTTTATTTTTATTTGATTAGAACTTATTTTATGAAATTTTCTTCTAATTTTTATCCTTTTTAGTTAGAATGCATTTTTGGTAATTGCCATGTAGTTCATATTTCATTCTGAATATTTCCTTGTAATTTTCATGAATGTTGTAATAGGTAGAAAATGATTTTACACATTATAAAAAAATAAACAAATTGATATTTATTCAATTAATTGTTATTTTGCTAATAAAATGGACTTTGTTTTTACTTTAATAAAAGTCACAATGATATTTTTTTTAAAAAAATTGACGTGTAAGAACTAATGTTCTCAAAGAAAATCATTTACCCAGTTTAATGTATGATATTCTTTAATTTCATGTATTTCATTTGTGTTTGTAAATTTGTATGTTTTATTATGTGATTGAATGCTTTTTTGTTTTTTTACTTTTCAAACCTGTTTGAAAAAAGTATAAAATTCAATGTGAAATTCCATATTAACTTGAGGTGTAAATAAGAATAGGGTTCAGAACAGCTTTGGTTTTGGCCCTATAAGGTATTTCCTAACTTCGATTGAGAGGTGACTCTTACCTTATGGTGCCCAACTTGCTCTTTCTAGGATAATTGAATAGGAATGACTTAAGATTCCTCTAATTTCCTTCTCATCTTTTGGGACTTGAGAGGTGAGATTTAGGTTGAGTCTTTAGTTGTTTTAGTTTAACTAACCTTAGAAAGTACATGGTGTAAACAATATATATTAGGCGTATAAACAAAAGTAATAAGCCTTCCAATTTTCTTACTCCTAAACATATGGTCTTAGTAATCCTTCCTAGATATACTTCTATAAGCATCATCGATGGATTCATAGGTTCAATAATGGGCCTAATTAGGCCTAATGACCTCTCATATTTAAAACATATGGAAGAATAATGTCCTATAACATTTAAATCATATTTTAGGTGAAATTAGGTTAGGCTCATTCCAAATAAAAGGCATAATAGGCTTGGTCCACTTCAAACGAGGTTAAATGTAATAGACCCATATAGTAATCACAATTCAATTACAAACTCTAAAGGTCATACATCCTAGTGGAAGTTGTTAAGCTTCACTATATGGGCTCTATTTTTTATTCTAAAAAGGCTTATTGCTCCAACAAGCAGGGTCCTTCCTAATGGGTCTTTCAAATTAAGGGTAATAGTAACTGGTTAGTTCATCATTTGATATACCTAAGTGTATGAGGCTTACAAATGATGGATAGGCTAGCAATTCTCTACTCTTGAATGAAAAATGGGTTCATGGATTGCAACACCATACATGTAAGAAAGGACATAAATTAGATAAATTTAAATGCATGGATTGATAAAAATAGAATATTAGATGGCATAGATTTAGAAACTTACGAATTACATTCTCTGTCCCTAGTGGAGTGCCACTATAGATTTTTAATGTATAAGAGATAAAGCAGTTAGTGTTTAGAGTTGCCATCTAGTTCTACACAAAGGCCACTAATATTCTTGCCCGATAAAGGTTCAAAGTCATATTTTATTTATGCCATAATAATATACCTTCCTTTACATTCTAGTTTTTATCAATCTTGTATCATCCAAGTAAGCATTATAGTTAAAAGCATATGTGTCACTTTTACACATAAGGAAAATAAGTTGTAATATTTAAGATATATAACAGTGCATAAGTATAATTTGAACGTCCATAAATTAGGTTATTCATTAATTATAGTTTAACTTAACAATTACTTGTAATTCCATAGGAATTAGGAGGTAACTACCCATCTCTAAGAGATTAGCCTTTGTTAAAAAACATTTTTTATGTGTCTTTTATTAGGAAAAACTAAAACTAACTCATTAAGGAAACACCAAATTAATTAAGTAGAGAAATCATTGATGTAAAGTTAGAAGTATACATGTGAAGCAAGTTAATTAAACTACCTATTACAACTCAAAATAGAGAAAAATAATTAAAAGGCATAAAACCAAAATATGTAAATAAGAAATAAATAACTAATGTCACTTTTACATTATAGAGTTTGTGCAGACTATATAAGCCTCTCTAGTTGGTCCATGCAAACTTTATGAGTGCCCCGAATAGGTTCATGCAGACATCATCTCTAGTATGAATTACCACACTTACACAACTCAAGTAAAGTGATTAGTAATACAAAATAGAGGTCCATATACACTCAATAACAATACCAAAATGGGATCATTAATAAAACATGTCAAGGATATATAGTTGTTTATGCAAGATTATGGAATATACAAAAATAATTATTATGAATGAGATTATAATGCCCGTATGTCAAGGCTCTATGAACAGTACCTTTGAGGCTCAAAAAGTGTGTTCAAAGTGCTGGGTCACCTTTATGAGGCCTAAGGCAGGTGTACTATTCATGAAACTTTAAGGGGCATGAAAATGAAGAAAATGTCTTAATTTAAAGATTTAGCATAACTAATAAATTATTTTTGGCTGTAATCTAGTAGGTCATAGGCTTAAATGGATTCAAGCTGAGAATGAACTACTATGTACCTAGATAGAGCTAAAAATACCATACCATGAAGGTCAAAAATTCCCTTGACTCTATTGGTGAAGGAATTTTTAAATTCCGAGGTCATTTATAACTTTTCCTTAATTTTGGATTTTGCATGTAAATCGATGCAGTTAGTTAACTATCTTATCTAGGGAATATGGTTGTTCAATTTTTTAAGCCTGTAAATGGGACTAATCGAGGATTTAAAAAAAAACACGATAATTTTTAAAGGTTTGAGTGATTTTTAAAATTCGTCAAACTTTCTAACAAAGTTGAGCAATTTTGGGAAGCTCAGGTGACATGGGTCACAGCTCGAGCCACCTCAACCACTACTAATACTCCATGGTGACAACTAGATGGCTAATTGGCATTGCCACCCCACCACCAACCCATTTCCTCATTTCTTCTCCATTTCCAACCGACACCATTACCACTTCCATTCCTCCATTTTCATGGGCTTTTAAGCCTAAACCAGCCACCAAATCCCACTAAAAATTCACTTAATGTGTTGTAAATTATTCCTTAAAGAGGTTGGTAGCAATAGATTGCCATAAAAAATAAGAAAAATCAAGGAAGGCTAAGTGTACACCAAAGAGGTGCTTGAGAAACCAATAGCAAAGAGTGAGTGTTTTCTTCAATTTTCAAAATTTTCCTATGGGCTTTCATCACTCTAAAACATCTCACATTCATAGAATTTGAATTAGAGGACAATCAAATATTTTAAGCATTTTTCATTATGTATTGTGGCTATATAGGTGAGAAAGGAAACCAAGGGGAAATAAGGCCTTAAGGCCTCCAAAGTGAGAGAAAATGCTAGAATTTGAATAAGGTATATGAATTTAAAGTATTTAAAGCATTCAAATTTAAATTCATGTGGAAAATATATAGGAAACTTGTATGGAAGTTAAGGAATTCATGGTTAAAGTATGTGTAATTGTCAATTAGGCTTAAGTTTGCACTAATTATATATGGAATGAATGAATTGAATGGTGGTTATATGAATTGATTGGTGATTAGATGAAAAGAATGAATATAAGGGGTATATCCTTACTTGGTCGAGAGGGTGTTATAAGTGTTTGTGGTTTGTATGGCATAATTAAAGTGGGATTAGTATGATTTCTAATGTATTTGACTTAGAAATGCATAAATTATGCATGTGTGTGGTGAAACAAGAAAGTGTTAGTATCATGTTTATGTTGGCTGTGAGTTTGCCTTGTGGTATAGATTAGGTGTATGGCAAGTTAATATGACATAATATATGGGAATTGATATGTTAGCGACAAAAATATAGGTGTATGTGGTGAATATGGTGAAAAATTGCATGTGTGTGTGATTTCGTGGTATGGCCGTGATAGGTACAAGGCATGTTGTGGCTTGGTTTTCATGGTAGGTGTATTGTGTGTATAGATGCATGCTTACATGATGCCAATATATGTGTTTTTGTCATTAGATATGGAGAAAAGCATGATCATGACCATTAACAAGCTTTAGCTGAAAGGTATGTGTGATAAATTTGGCATGAAAAGTATAGTGTGGCATGGTATGCCTATGTAAGATTGGCATGACATGTGTAACGTACATTTGGCATGAATTAGGTGAATAAATATGAGTAATAAGGTATGAAATGTATAGATATTTAGATTTCATTTAAGGTTGGGAAGTGGTTAAAAAAGAACTTAAAAATAACTTAGAATGACATCAAAATGGACTAAATTGGCATGTAAATTGCACCTTAATTTTAAGACATCTTGTAAAGTTTATGTGGAATAAATTGAACCTTTTTTTAGGGCTATTTTAAGGTGTATAATTGAACTTGGCTTTAAGCCTATGAATATGTATGAAAATGGGTGCAAATGGCACTGAAAAATGCATGAAAAGGACTTGATTGGAGACCTAAAATGGTAGAATAAAAAATGAAAATGACCCATAACTATCTCGAGAAATTAATTTAGGGACTTATATCTAAAATGGACATAAATGGAACTAAAATCAGGACTTAGAATGGACTTCAAATAGACCTAATTATGCTTAAGAAAGTGACCTAGAATAAGTTAGAAAAATTAACCTTTAACTGTCTGGTAGGATAAAAAATGACTTGTAACTGTCCAGGTCAGTTTTCAACTATCAAATAAAATTCATAACTATCTATTATTCATTCCTAATTTTTATAATATGTTGATCAATAAATAAATGGACATAAAATAAAGTCAAATGGCCCACTCGTTAGACTCCCACTGGATGGGTTGACTGGTTAACTTAGGGATTAACAATTACTAGATGTTTATTGTGAGTTTTTAAATATTGGGAGGTATATGGATTGATCCTTGCTATCCTTTGGAAGTGGTTGATGTTGATGATTATCTAGTTATTGGGAGGTCTAAGGGCTGATCCCTTCTATCGGTGAAGTTTTTACATGATTTTTTTATATTGGGAGGTCTACGGATTGATCCTTGCTATCTATGATATGATTGGTGGTTAAGTTATTTGAGATATTGGGAGGTCTATAGATTAATCCCTGCTATCTCTAGACTGGTATTAGGATGTTTAACTGAGCTGATCTCTACTATTAGACTAGGGTAGTGTAGCGTTTAAGGTAAAAAATATGGGCCACTTCACAACTTTTCTATTCCCTCTTGGTCTAATGTCGTAGGTGTAGTCTATCTAGTCAAGCCTATTAAATTAAATTGAATTAATATATAGATTTTATTGGTAGTAAGTTATCGCATAATTAATGTAATTGAAATTATCATAGTGGCATTTCGATTATTATTAGGAAAATGTGGCATATCATCTACATTGCATGAATTACTTGGTATACCATCCACACACTGCATTTTTTTATGTCATATTATCATTAAATGTGAGCCATTGCATATAACATGTTTTAAATACCTTAAATTCACCAATGAGTTTTATACTCAGTATACCAGTGTTTTGGTGCATAGGTTGTAAACATAAACAGTCTAGCCTCGGAGATAATTCAGTGTAGCAACACATATTTTGAACAGTGTATAAAGTCTTTTTCTTTTGTTTTGTTTAGTTAGCACTCATGTAAACATTATAGGTATGAGTTTAGCATGCTTAGAGCCTATTTATGTCTGTATCTAAAAGGAATAGGTGTGATGTATATAAATTGGTGTTTTCTCTATATAGCTTGCTTTTATGAGCTTTGATAACTATGGGTTTGAGGCCTTATGTGTTTTTGATGGGTGATGCTAGTTGAGTAGGAAGGGAGAATGCTTCACTTTTTGTGCTTGAGATCATTATTAGAGAGAATGTCCTCAGAGACAACCAGAAAGTGCACATACCTAAACATCTATAACAGTATATTATAGTAAAAGATAGAGGCAGGGTAGAGGGAATCAGGACAATACTAGTCAGGGGATAGGATCAAAAGCCTATGCACCAGTGAGGCAATATGCTATTAGGGCTAAAGAAAAAGCAATAGCCCCATATGTCATTACTGGTACATTTCACTTATTTAATGTTATAGTTTTGGCATTGATAGACCTAGGCTTTACATATTCTTATGTACACACCATATAAGCACATGATAGAGGATTGAAATTTGAGCATGTGAACATAGACATCTAAGTCAGTAATCCTATAGGACAATGTATGAATGTGAATTGGGTGTATAGGCAGTGTCCTTTAGTAATCCAGGAATTTTTATTTCCTTTGAATTTGATCGAGTTACCTTTCTGTGAGTTTGATGTAATCTTTGGAATGGATTGTTTGTCTAAGCACTCGGCTATAATGGATTGTAAACATAAGAAATTGACCCACCCTCCAAACTGTAGAGGGATAGGCACTAATAGTGGTAGGTGAAAGACACCTTCTAGATAAACTCATCTCAGTTATTACAATAAGAAAACTCATTCGTAAAGGGTGTGAAGCCTATCTAGCACATGTCATTGATACTAGTACTTCCACCCAAATTCTTAAATAGATTCGAATAGTTTTTGAATTCCCTTATGTGTTTCCTGATGAATTGCCAAGTTTGCCTCCATAGAGGGAGCTTGTTTTAGATGAGGTGTATCTTGGTACAACCCTTATGTCTATTACCCCTTATAGAATGGCACTTGTTGACTTGAAAGAACTGAAGGTGCAGTTGTAAGATCTGGGAGACAAGGGGTTTATTAGACCCAATATTTCACCTTAAGGAGCCCATGTTCTTTTTGTAAAGAAGAAAGATGGGTCACTTCAGTTGTGCATTATTTATAGACAGTTGAATAAAGTGATAGTGAAAAATAAATATCCCTTACCCAAGATAAATGATCTTTTTGACTAGTTGAGAGGTGTAGGTGTGTTTTCCAAGATTGATTTGAGATTTGGGTATCACCAATTGAGAATAAAGGAAGCTGATATTCCTAAAACTACTTTCAGGATTTGATATGGGCATTTTGAGTTCTTAGTGAAGCCATTTGGGCTCATAAATGACCCAGCAGCTTTTAAGGATTTAATAAACATATTGTTTCAACCCTACCTAGATCAATTTGTTGTGGTATTTATTAATGAAATCTTAGTGTACTCTAAGACCAGAGAAGAACATGAACAACATCTTAGGGTTATGCTACAAACTCTGAGGGAGAAATAGGTGTATGCCAATACGAGTAAATGTGATTTTTGGCTAAATAAAGTGGCTTTTCTAGGATATATAGTATTAGTAGAGGGCATTAGAGTAGACCTTAGCAAGGTTAGAGTAGTATTAGAATGGCAACCTCTGAGGAATGTGATAGAGATACAGAGTTTTTTGGGTTTAGCTAGGTATTACAAAAAATTTGTGAAAGGGTTTTATATGATTGTAGCACCTCTAACTCGATTGATCAGGAAGAACATGGAATTTTAGTAGGATGCCAGATGTCAAGAAAGTTTTGACAAGTTAAAAAAGATGTTGATAGAAGCTCCTATCCTGATTCAACCTTAATAGGGTAAGGACTTTGTTGTGTATAATGATGCCTTACTTAATGGTTTGGGATGTGTGTTGATGCAAGAAGGAAAAGTGGTAGCTTATGCTTCGAGACAGTTGAAACCACATGAGAGGAATTACCCTACTCATGATTTAGA
>CANXYI011840648.1:0-12757 GCA_948208565.1 Hura crepitans
ATTGTATTAGAAGAGAATTGCTAGAGCTTACAATAAGAGAGTTAAGCCTAGATCTACGATAAGGTAATTTAGTACTTAAACAAATTAGACTTTTATTATTGGACCCTAAGGGATAATTCAAGCCTAATTAGGAAGGTCCATATTTGGTTAAGAAAGTACTCAAGCATAGAGGCATTAAGATCTCGAATTTAGAAGGCAATGAATTCTTAGAGCCTATTAACATAGATAAATTGAAAAAGTATTTTTATTAAAAAAAAAGAGGTCTATGAAGCTAAAAATCCAAATAAGGCAGTTTAGGCAAAAATTAGGACTCCTCGATAAGGTGAAAACCCAATAGGCACTTTATGCAAAAGTTTGGGGACTAGAGAGAAACTGTCCAATCAAGAAAACCTTTTTAAGGTTGATTGGTAATAATGGTATCATTAATGGAAACTTAATATATTTGCCAAGATTAATTGGTTTAGTTTCAAATGCACTTACTAGCAAGAATGCTTTAGTCATGATCATTGATATGCAAATTTCCATTAAGATAGACAAAAGTAATACAATTAATCAAATTCTATATACATCATTTCTTTTCAAAATCAGAAGTATTGTCTTCAATTTTTCTTTTCAACAAGTCTTTGGCTTCACTCAAAACCCGTTTTTTTTAATATTCATTGGTACTAACTTCATCAATTGTATAATTAGGCATCTCCCTTAGGATGGCATGTCACTCTTATAAGTCAAGAAAGGAGCACAAAAAGTGACATATCAAAGGACCACCTTGAAATCCCAAAGGCTCAGAAGGCATTCTCTACACTAGACCAAATTGCCTCAGGATTCGTAAGGGCATATAAAAGGTAGCACGCCTTAACCCGATCAAGGGAACACAGCCAGCATGATAAGAAAGAGAAAAATGGGTGATCTTTCACCACGGACATCTCCATCATATCATGATAATGATGTCAAGCTATACAGCCCATTGGTCATATAAAACACACCATGTTACAAGCCTCCTCTCATAATGACGATGTGAGGCATATTTCACCCTAAGTCTTTTGAGTGGAGGAATAAGTAACCCTAATTTCTCCTGTAACCAAATCTATTAAAAAAAATGAGGGAGAGCCATTAGGTTAGAAAATCTATAAAGGACCACCTAAGCAAAAATTAGACAAACATGATAGTGCGAAAACCTTCGCAAGCATACTAGGCAAAAATTAGGGCTATAAGAAAACAAAGTTAGAGGGAAAACCCATGACGGGCTTTGTATACATACATGTAAGAGTAGTGGACTCCTGGTAAAAAAGTCAATATCCCCTCTCTTTAGAGCATTTAAACCTCAGATGGTTTTAGTCAAGAAAACACTAAAAGGGTTGCGGCCAAAGCAATTTGAGTTAGAAGTTGGAGAGTCTTAAAATCATAGGACTTATCCTTAGAAGTAACCATAAGCCAATTGCCAAGGATACACAACAATATTCACTTTACCCATTCCATTGAGTTAATGGGAGACTAATAAGCATGGTCTAAAATTACTCACAAGGAAATTAGACCCACACCCAGTACTATCTTTTGAGCCATAAAAGGAGAAACACCCAAGGCAAGAATAATGTCCAAGGGATAACGGTCCTTAAAAGAAGGCAAGGCTAAAGGGGTATCTAAAGTGATTTTATAGTCTAAAATGGTAGCAAACTCTTCTAAAGTTGGGTACTCTCTTGATTATTAAAGATAAACACATGAAAAATAGGGTCCCAATATTTCACAGTCGCATTCAAAAAATTAGGGTCAATATGAACTTTCCTTAAAAATCTAAGGGAAGAAAAAAGGGCAAGAATAGAGGAGGACTAAGAGGCCTTTAATTCCAAAACCTTGGACAAATTTTGGCTTGAAGAAGATATATTGGGTGCCTAATAGGAGAGATGAAGATTGGGGTATTTATAAGCCTAAACCCCATCATTCCTTTCCTAACCAGGATTGAGAACCTAAAACACACAAGGAGGTCTACACAGACCTTGTAATGCATAAAGATGGTGCCATGGTTTGCATGAACCAAGGAAGTACATCTGCGGCATAATCAACCACTTGTCTACAATCTAGTATGGTTAATGTCCACACAAACTAGCACATCTTAAGTTCATCTGGACTAAGTCCTCTTAAGTCTACACGAACTAGCACATTTTAAGTCTGCACGGACTAAATCATCTCAAGTCCATATAGACCTATGAACAATATAGAATTGCAATGGTTGTTAAAAACCCATTCATGTACCATTTCACAGATAAACATACTTGAGGGGCAAATGTATTTCAAAATAAAATTGAAATTGTATGTACACCCAAATTAGAAGTTTAAAAGTTCTGTATATGTGAAAATGTAATAGGAGGGAAGAGTAATTCTAATTCCAAAATGAAAAAAAAAGGAGAAGAAAGGGGGTTGCCATCTATCTTACTCTCCAACATCATCTTCTTCCTCTGTGTCTTTATCATCAGAGGAGATTACCAGCTTCTTAGCAACCTTAACGGCTCTCACTTTCCTTCGAGCCTCACGAAGAGCAGCAACCCACCTTGATAGTTCACCTTGCAAAAGAGTGAAGGATTAATGCATAATATACATGACATACATAATTACATGAAATTAACCATGATAAGAAAATTGCTCACAACGAGGACTCGAGTTTCATCAATCATAGCCCTTCTAAAAGCCTCTACCACCCAAGTAATCCTCTTTACAAGAGCTCTCTTTACCTGATCAAAAGAATGAAACACGAGTGACACTTCAAAATCCAAACAGCATAAATAACTAGCAAAAGACCATACCAAAGTAGTATTTTCTTACTTGAAGAGAGCTAAAAAATTCTCCTCTATGCAAAGATAGGTAGAGGAAAGCTCCCCATCAATGCCATAACACATGTAGCTTAGCTCAGACACATCAGTTAAGGTACTGATGACATCATTAGGTGACAAGATCTGACCAGTAGATAGAACTAGAGCTCTGCTATATGCCGAAGGAGGTGAGAACTAAGAACTAGGAGAACTAAGGGCAGTTCTCAATCATTTCAATGATGAAGACTGGCCAGCTCTAAGAACAGCAGCAAGCTACAATGCAACACACAGGTTAGAAAATGCCTCAAAAAATGAATCGATAGTTAAGAAACCCACTTGAGAAGAAGGAGGTCCTAATGTATAAGGAATCCAATAGAGTAAATGAGTAAGGGCCCAGGAAGTGTAGCTCTCTCCAGTACCCTCTATCAATGTGTCCCCTAGGATCCCTATAGTCATACTCTGTATAAACTCCAAGTCATCTATGTACCTCCTAAATAACATCGAATCAAGAGAATTCTAAGGAATAAGGCATGTGTCGAGTCCTATATGCTAGTTCATAATCCTCTTCCCCAAGAACTAAGAGTAAGCTTTCGGAGTGTTCAACAAAATACGGTGAGAAAATAGCTCTCTAACGGAGCATAAAAAAGTCAGCAATTCCTCAATAAGAAAAACCCACCAAGCCAAGTCAACCTGTAAAGGTAAGTATTAGTTGTAAGTGACTAAATTGCTAACAATGAACTTTTCTTTCATGTGGAGGAGACACTTACATTGGTCCAAACCCTAGAACTGAGATAACATCAATGCTACATTAATGAAGCTACATTCTAAGGACCTGAAGATGGATGGACCCACCTATCCATTACTAGATACCAATGAGGCATGTCTAGTTCATAGGGATGGGCCAACAAATGAAGCTCATATGCCCACACCTAGAACAAAAAGAAAAACACAAAATCACAAAAAGGCTTCGAAGAAATATAAGACAAATCAGAATGAGTCATTTATTAATACACTTGACACAAAGCCCTAAACAAATTGATGGCTCTTCCTAGTCTAAATAGCCATGTCTAAGCTCTAAAACATCCATCCAAGAGATGAGTAGCACCAATTCTAGGAACTAATTTTATCAACTTCCTCCAAGACAGAGAGAAAGCTCCAGCTTATTGTACCATTGGCATTGGTAAAAAGGGTGGTACCCAATAGGTAAAAGATGAAACAACAAGTATATTGATCGATCTCCAGCTAACCTGAAGGGGCCTTATCCACCTGCTTCTCATGTAAATTAGTACATTGGATGCTTTTAGCATAATCTTGGGGAACAAAGCCTAGCAATTCCTTCACCTTTTATAGCCTCAATGAAGGATGGTGATAGCAAGCATCGAACGCAATAGCACGTCCTCTGCATGGCACCCTAACGATAAAAGCCCAATCGAAGGGAGTTATGGTCATCTCTTTGAAAGGCAGGTGAATGCTATGTGTGGTGTCCATCCACTAATCCAATAATGCTCTCAAAGCTTGCAAATCATGATGGAAGTCTCCACCAATAAGATTGTTTAGAAATGTTTGAAATCTGATAGCCCATACCCTATTTTTCACTGGCCTAGGCATGGCAGAATACCATTGCTAAGGTCTAAAAAAAGTACCCCCACACTTGAGATGTGTCTACAAAAAAAAGAAGAAAAGGTAATAAGGTCCGTACGGACTAACAAAAAAATATAGGTCCACATGGACCATAGGTATAACCACAAGAAGAATCATACGGATAAAGGCATAGGTCCACACAGACCATATTCATAAGCAGGCATAAGTTCACACGGACATATAATGGTTACCAATAAGTTCGCATGAACTTTCTAAAACTAGCAATGCAGAATAACCACATAACACATACTAGTATGCTGGAAAGAACAATTAAAGGTAAGGTCCACACGAACCAACTATGGCCTAGCAAAATAGGTCTGCACAGACCTATCAAACTAGAGAAAATTTCATGTTGCAAAAAATGAAGGAAAATCCAATCAAAACTTCAATGAGGCACACAAAGGAAAGAAAACACACTTGGGGTAAACCTCTGAGCATGCATGATGCATCAAATTTGCCAAAAGAGGGATCAGGTCACCAAATACAATTTCATTCACTAGAGCAGCATTTTAAGGATGGTTAACAGTTATAAAAGGTACAAAATTGACTAGAGTCAGCATTGAAATGTCTTCTATCAGAGGAAAAAGAGAAGAATATGTCCCTATAATTATTAAGATAAGGAGGACCGTCGGAGTTCCCTCACACTCATTAGAGGATGATGAATAGGAACCACTAGTAGTGTGAGAAGCCATCAGGAAGAGTTTTCTAGTTGAGAGAAAAACAATAAAGAAGAAAAATTGAAAAGATTATAAATGAGAAAAGAAGAGGGAAACTAAATGATTATCACTCTATTGCATTAGCTCTGCACGGACTTCTAAATCTTAAGTCTGCATAGACATCATTTAAACAAAGTCCGCACATACCTTCTCCCACTACATCCGCACATATTATCCTCTACTTCATCCACACGAACTTTAGTCAACTACATCCGTATAGACTTATAACCACATGGTTTCTAGAAAGTTAACAAGGCACCTCCCAAAAGCCAAACTAACACTATAATAGTTTCATAATTAAATTGATGTTTTATTTGTTCTTGTAGGATCAACTTAGTGACCAATCCAATAATTTCAAGATTAACTTAATGGCAAATCTATTATTTTAGGATTAACCTAGAGTTCAATCCACTATCTCAAGTTCAGCCTTATAAGCTAATCCAAAACCCATACCAAAGCTTAGTCAATAATGGCCTGACTAAAAGAAGTAAGTAGGTATGTATTCTTAACTTAGATACTTTGATATCTACTGCTGTTACACAGCACACACCAAAGTGGGGGCAATTGTAGACACCTCACTCTCAACCTATGATGATAGTCGGAGACAAACTCTCAAGCATGGCACACACCTTTAGAAAATAGGTCTGCATGGACCTATTAGACAATGTTTGCATAGACTAAATACAAAAACTAGCCTAAAACTTAACCTATAAAGCTTATAGACTAGTGTACTAAAACTTAGTCTACACGGACTAGTACAAACAAGTCTACATGAATTTGTCAATGGAAAAAGCTTTTCAAAAGTAGAATTCCTTCTATTCAATTCAAGATTCAGAACCCTATTAGGGTTGGGACTCCTTTTTAAATAGGAAGAACATAAAAACCTAAAATATAAATACTTCTCTTTAACCAAAGAGAAGAGGGGGTTCAAAAAGAGACTTTTTAAAGTGCACACACTAAATTGGAGCATTCAAAAACAATTACACACCAATCAAACCAATTAATCTTTATTTTCCTTCCAAATTTCCACACGCTTGTGCCATTGCTTGAAGAGGACAATTATTCAGGTAATATCTTAGGTCTATCATAACTTTCTTGCCACTTTCATAGGCCTATGATCTCTAAAGTTGATTGTAAGTGAGGTGATACTTTGTTATCCCCACTTTAGATCATAAGGAGTAGGTCATTGTTATGAGAAGTGTGTAGCGTAATAGTCATCGTTCTCATACCATGCCTATTTTGTTATGTTAATCCATATTAAATAGACTTATTGTGAGCATGATAAGGTCTACACAGACTTAGATTTATTAATTACAGGCATGTTAAAGTCTGTATGGACTTATATTTCTTATATGAATGTGATGAGTTTGTCCGTATGGATGTATACCCAGTAAGCATGTTCTTATATTTTGAGTATCTTGTTATATGTTGTTTAATTTTGTTAGCCATTCCATTAGTGTGATCATATTACGCATGAAAGTATACATTGATATGCAAAGATTTGTTAAGTAGTCTACATGGACTCTATGTCAAAAAGGTTGTAGTCCTTACGAACTTATAGGTGATAAATTGTATTACATTTATTTAACTTTGCCTTATTTGTACAATTAATTGTTCTTGATTTATAAGCTTTACATATGTTCATATTTTGTCCTTTATGTGTTATCCTTCATATGCTCTTAGTTTAACATCGTTTGAATTTGTCATCTTTTGAGTCATGATCGGATTTGCCCACTAGATTGAGAGTTGGGACAAACCTAACCTTTCCTTAGAGATAGTCTGCATAAACTAAAGCTAGACCTTTATAAGGTCTACACGGACTAAGTGATCTAAAAGGGGGACCATTCCAGTGCCTTATTCTATTTCTTTTGGTTATGTATTCATCATGTATTTTAGTTTATTTTAGATTTGTAGTAGATAGTTAATAACTTATTTTACATGCCAAACACCTAAACTTCACATTAAATAGTTTTCTATACAATTAAATGGTATTTTCCCTAACAAAATGGATTTGTATTTTTTTAATCAAAATTCACAATAAAAAATGTATTTTTGAAGGCCAATCTCCTAGAAATGGGAGTTGGGCAATTACTGCCAATTCCTATGGAATTACGAGTAATTGTTAGGTCGAATACCAAATAATCAATAACTCGCCTTTTGGATGTACAATTTACTCTGTTGTATTCTTCAAATATCACAATTTACTTTCTCTACATGAAAAGGTGATATAATTGTTTTAAACTTAATGTATGTTTAATTGATAAGGGACTGATAAATGTTACAATATATATGGACAACATATTATTAGGGTATGAATAAGATCTAAAATTCTGAACCTTTCTGGTATAGAAGATTAGAGGTCCTAGTGTAGAGGCTAGGTGGTGACTCCATAAATCACTCTTATCCCTAGTAAAAATATCATAATCTCTACAATGATAATAAAGACATCCATCTTCTCTAAGCTTGAACTCTATAGTCTTCCCTTATTTGACTTTACTTATCATTTATACTAGTTGTTCATCTTGCATCCGTGTTTCTTCCACCTATTGTTTGAAGTTAGGTTTTACCTATAGCTTAGCTAAGATTCCATCATTCTCTATATACTCCATTTTGGCAGCATGGGTTTTATAGTAGTGATGAACTTCTAACTCAATGCATCTACTACCATATTAGCCTTTCTCAGATGGTAGTCCATTAGACAGTCATAATCTTTTATCAACTTCATCTAATGTCACTATCTCAAAATCAACTATTTATGTGTGGGGAGGTGCTTCAAACTTTTATGATCAGTGTAGATATAACACCTTTCACCTTATAAATAATGCCTCCACACTTTTAATGCAAACACAATTGCAACTAACTCCAAGTTGTGTATGGGTTAATTCCTCTTATGTGGCTTCAACTACCTTAAGGCATAAGCAATCACCTTAACTTCCCACATCAATACACACTGAGTCTATTATGGGATGCATCACTATAAATCTAAAGTCTTTCAGTTGTTTAGGTTGAGTAAGGATAGAGGCTTCTATTAACATCACCTTTAGCTTGTCAAAGCTTACCTAGCACTTATCATCCCATACAAATTTCACATCTTTCTGTAGCAATCTAGTTAATAGAGCTGCAATCTTTGAGAAGCCCTTTACAAATCTCCTATAGTAGCCAGGCAATCCTAGAAAATTCTAGATCTCAGTCACATTCCTAAATGGTTTCCATGAACACAACTTTGACTTTGCTTGGATCAACTCTGATGCACTCTGTTGATGTAATGTAGCCTAAAAATGCTACTTCCTTTAACCAAAACTCACATTTACTTAGTTTAGCATATAACTGCTTCTCTCTCAAGGTTTACAACACTATTCTCAGATATTGTTCATGCTCCTCTTGACTTTTAGGGTATACCAAAATGTCATCAATAAATGTTACAACAAATTAGTCTAGATATGGTTTAAAGATCCTATTTATTAGGTCTATGAAAGCAACAAGGCCATTTGTGAGCTCAAATGGCATCACTAAGAACTCATAATGCTTGTATCTGGTATGAAAAGTAGTTTTGGGAATATCAACTTCCTTAATATACAATTGATGATCCTCGATCTCAAGTTTATTTTGGAAAACACAATGGCACCTCTAAGTTGGTCAAAAAGTTCTTCAATTCTGGGCAACGGGTACTTATTCTTGATTATCGCCTTGTTCAGATGTCTATAATTGATACACAATAGAATCAACCGATCTTTTTTCTTTACAAATAAAGCAGGTGCTCCCTAAGGTGAAGAACCTAGCCTAATGAAGCCTTTATCTAACAATTCCTATAACTAGACCTTTAACTCCTTCAATTCTACAGGTGCCATCTAGTACGAAGTAATAGACACAGAAGTGGTATCCAAATACACCTCAATTTCATAATCCAGTTTCCTCTATGGTGGTAATCCTGGTAGCTTATCTAGAAACACATCAAGGAATTCTGATACCACGGGTATCTGATCAAGACTTAGTGGTGTGTTATTGGTGTTAATTATGTGGGTTAAGTAAGCTTCATATCCCTTTTAAATGAGTCATTTTATAGTCACGGTTGAGAAGATATTAGGTAAAGCATTTTTTTCACCAACTATTGTCACTTTCTACCCCTCAATTATCCTAAGAGTAAGCCTTTTTTTCTTACAATCCACTATGTTCTTAAGTTTAGATAGCCAGTCCATACCTAGAATAATGTCAAACTCATTAAAGGGAAGTTCAATAATGTCAACTGGAAACACTTAGTTTTGGATCACCAAAGGACATTGTCTGTACACTCAATTCATTGTCACACTCTACCCAATTGGGTTGCTCACCAAAATGTCTATGTCTATAGGTTTCAATTCTAACCCTCTATCTTGTGCTTGTGCAGATGTAATAGTGTGTAGATTTAAGATCTATCAAAGCCAAAAGAGGTATATTAAATAAA
Source organism: Hura crepitans (assembly GCA_948208565.1). Taxonomy (NCBI): domain Eukaryota; kingdom Viridiplantae; phylum Streptophyta; class Magnoliopsida; order Malpighiales; family Euphorbiaceae; genus Hura; species Hura crepitans. The sequence goes on from CANXYI011840648.1 coordinate 9,600, forward strand.
GAGAATGTACCAGCAATCACATCTGGCACCTTAACTTTCTCATGAGCATAGGTGGCATACTAACAAGCTAGTGCTCATGTCTCATATCTTGTCCTCTAGTTAGGGCTTGGCTTATTGTTCTTGCCCTCTTTATGCCCTCTGATAGGTGCTAAGGAGGAAGTCTACAACTATATGGCATCAATTTTTTTCTTCAGGCAATCTCTCTGATAATGGTCTCTAGCTCTACAAATAAAGTATTCTCTTCACCTCATTTACCAACATGATCCCTAATGCCTTCTATTACATATCCCACATACTAGCAATGTGCTCTTTACTATAGACACTAGGGCACTGAAGGCTTATTGTAGAGGTCAAGGCCGAGGTTTAGAAGTTTACCTCGATCTCTGTGCCTTAGAATCTTTTTGCTTCTTGGCTGCCCCAAGTGCTGGGCTAGTCTAGCTAGTAGTGAATGGTATTTTCTTTTGGAAAAGCTCTCTCTTCTCTTTTACTGTCTCTTCCATGGCATATGTTGTTGATACCATTGCAGAAAACTCTCAAATATGAGAAGTAGTAGTTTGCATTTGTAACTTTACATTAAGGCCCTTCTCAAACCTCTTTCATCTCTCTTCCTCTGTGGGCACAAACTCCTTAATGTACCTTTTTAGCCTTGCACAATCTTTTTCATACTCTAATAGCAACCTCTGTCCCTATTTTAAGTCTAGGAATTCCTACCTCTTTTTATCCCGATAAGACTCAGGTATATTTCTCTTCTAGAACTCTTGAAGGAAGAGCTCCCATGTGAGATCAGCTATAGCATTCTATCTTTATGTGGTGTCTTACTAATTGAAAGCCTCTTCCTAGAGGAGTGAGGTGGCACAATTCAAATTCTCCTCAAGAGTACACTCAAGCTACTTTAGTATTCTAATAGTTCATTTCAGCTAATATTCAGCCCTAGCGGCATCATCCTCCACTAATCCTAGGAAATCTAGAGCCCCCCCATCTTCTTTACCCTTTATAGGTTTGTCTTCTACAAGGCAACTAAAGGTGGTAGAGGTGGTGTTAGAGCTAGTAAAGGTAGTGGTGGAGTAGTGGTAGCAAATGTATGTCTGAGCAAGTTTACAATCTATTATAGGAGCATTAGTGAAGCTTGTGCTTGTGCCTATGCCTACAGCTGAAGTGCTACATCACTCAGCACTAATATAGCTGCATTTGCTTTTAGTCCATGTATAGTGGTTGGGGCATGGCTTGCCACCTCTTCCTCTCATTTCAGTGGGGTCGTTTCACTCATCATGCATAACTACAAAAGAGCAAACAATCAACCTCATATAGTGTAGCTTTATAGGGTACAAACCCTAAACCATGGCACTCATACACACTAGGCCTAGAAATGCCTAAACCTACTCTTATACCACCTAATGTAATACCTTCTACCCAATTTCTTATGAAATCCAATAGGAGATGCTATTTTCTATAGGTCACCTATCCTAATTCTATCCCAATAGTCATTCGCTTAACACTTATAACACCAATTATTCTAGTAATTAATTTTTATCGTTTCTTTTCTATTACCTTATTTTGATTCTATATTGATTATAAAGAGCTGTTAAAGCCATTTTTCATAACAAAAATCCAATTTATAGAAATTTGGATAGCATAACAGCTACTCGGGTGAAAACTAAAATTTTTAACCTGTTAAAGCACTTATATATTCATTACCAACATTCTACCCAACTTTTGGACCCATATAGTCCTCTAAAAAATCCACCAATCTCAACACACAATCACACAACATGAGGTTTTAAACCCATATCATTCAAACATGCAGATATATATACATATATATAGCCATGCATCACATGAGTATATATACCTATTAAGTAATTCCAATTTACTATTTACAAGTTGTAGTATTCCAAAATATATATCTAATTACTCTAATATCCTGGACCTAACCCCACTATACGTGAGTGCCCTATCATTACCCATGCCTAAAAATAGATAGAAATATACCCCATGAAGGTTGATCAGCTACACAGCACACTTTAAGGCTAGACTACTTCTACTATCTACAATCTACGCATCAGAACACTAATACATTAAGTATAAACTTAGTGGTGAATTTGATGTAATATATGCATGTTAATACACCATACCAAGTCATGAGTATACATAATGTAAGTTATACAGTTATACAAATGCATTAAATTATAATTATACCCCTTTTATAGCCTTTGTTATTAATTGTATTTTAGTGCCTAATGTTACGTCTCATGGTTCTTATTTCTACCGGTTAAATCATACATTGATTATTAATGCTACATTAATTAAATGCATTCATTTTTACTCTCTTAGGCCCATACTGGAAAGATGATGCTTAAAGATATTAGATAATAGGATCCAGACTATGCAGTGGCCCATATTTTGGACTTTAGTAGCTGTACCCACCCAAATCCATTTAACAATAGGGATTAATTCATAAGAACCTACTAAATAGGAGTGGCAAGGATCAATCTAGGTGGACCTCCCAACATCAATAGGGATAGTAGGGATTAACCCTATAGGACCTCTCAAATCCCAATCAATATCTTAGGTGGATAGCAGGGATTAGCCTTAAGAGAGCTCCTAAATCCACAAGTAAAATGGGCATATAGGGATTAGCCCATATAAACCTCCCAATGCCCGTGTGTGCAAGGTTCACTAATAGAACCTCGACAGTAGCACCCACAATCTCAATCACACAGGTAATAGCCCAAGAGGACCAAAACCCCTAATAGCTAATAATTTCCCTAATTGACTAGTCAGTCCATCCAGTGGGTGTCTAACCATAATGGGCCAATTTCTAGTTAATAACTTTTATAACATAGCTATAGGTCATTTCATACATTTTATTATCTTCTATTTTTCACATAGTTATGAGCCTGTTTATAAGCATTTTACTATTCATTTGGTCATCATTATGACCTAAATTCTTGAGTCCCTATTCTCATCTAAGTTATCTCACTTGCATTTACATATCATCTCATTATCATGTCATTATCACCATAATTTCCATATCTTAAGACAATAGTTATTACCATTACTCAATGACACTCCCATATGCCTTATTTCACTCGCATTCATTTCCATTCTTTTAGTCCATCATAAGTTACATTCTCATTACAATAAATAGTTACTTTTAT
>CANXYI011840672.1:0-11583 GCA_948208565.1 Hura crepitans
AATGAGATGCAGAGGTTGATGGCTTGGAATCACTAACTTCTTTCCCAGCCTCTTGTTGGTGCTGTTTCCATGCTGGATCAGTACCTGCTGATAGTTTGCCATCCAAGCGTCTTCCAACACCACCGAATGGACTGAACTTCGGTATCTTTTTAGCTGGTTCCTCTTCAACTGACATACAAAGATTAAAAGTTATTGCTTCAAAGGGCTTGCTAGAGATGAAAAAAGGAATCAGAAAGTAGCCACTTTCTAAAGAAAAACTGACCTTCAGGGGGTGTCTTGTTTGACCTAAGAGCTGGTTGTGGCTTTTCAGGCTCTTTATAGTCAAGGGGCGGAGCAAAATCCACCTCACAGTCTGTTTCAATAATACTAATTGCTGATGATGGTTTTGTTTCGACTATATCGATGTAATACTTCTTATTGTTATAAGCAACCATTATCGTATCTCCAGTTGTTAAGCAAGAATAGTTCCTCAACGAAGTCTCTAAACTGCATCCAAACATCAAAGAAAGAGTAAATATCTGCAAAAAGAATTCTTGATCTCTGTATCCAAAAGAAAAGAAAATAAATAATGGACCAACATTGCTTTGGGGTTGGTGATATCTAAGAAGTCCGACGTGTGAGGCTGCAGCTTCACGTAAGCTCCCTTAGCCAGGCTGGCATTTTTCAATCGCACAATGTCTCCCTCTTGAAGGAGCATGTTTTCCATCATCTGTAAATGTAAACCAACATGAGCAGATGACTAGAAGTAACATATTATCAGATTCAAAGTATAAGCATACCCAATAAGGCAAGTATATTAGACCCTCATCTGCAATGAATTCCAGGACCCCACAATGCGTGAATCTGCTAAAAGAAGGATTTCGGAGTTCGAACAGCATCGGGTAGTCAATGTGCAAAGAAGCTGGAAAAGAAACATTTGATATTGTCATTGACTCTAATAGAACTAGGAATGTAGGAACAGAATCATCTTAAAACACTTGAACAGAAATAAAAACATATCAAGAAAGCAGAAATAACAGGAATTGAACAATTACCAAGATGATCAAGAGCTGAGGGAGGCATAATAACTGCAAGCAACAAGTAAAAAGTTAGTGTGCTGATCAAATGAAGGCTAAGTAATTCTAAGAAATTCCAAAAGGAAGGGGAAAAAGGGAGAAGTGAGAAAGTAAAATAGAATTTGTATAAGAAGATAGACATACTTTTATCACCCTTTTCCAGATGCGGCTGCAAAAATTAAAATGAATCAGAACAAATTCTGAATGTAACATTGAAGGTATACTCAATGTGATAACTCAGTCGCAAGGATCAAATGGAAAAAGAAAATGTAATATTAAAAGCTTAGTAAGCTAATTCAAGCACAAGGATCAAACCAAAGATGATTAAACTGCTGAACCATTTTAGATTAGATAAACTAAACAGAAAAATCAGCAGGAAACCAAAAAATCCATTTATACCAACTGAAGAATTACTAGGAAAAAAGGTTATAGCTATTATTTGTCAAACCTTATCAATGAAAGAGACAGGATAACAGCGGTAACTGTGTTCAAATACGTCTGGAATTAGCTGAGCCTGCAATTTGGAAAACAAGCAAATGCATTTAATTACAAAACAGAATTTTCTGAGACTAAAGCAGCAAACATTTGGCAAGCTAAATGACAGTGATGTTTAAGCTTTCGTCTTTGACCCACTTCAAAATTTGGATTGATAAACTTGCCTGAAGCGTATTATTAAATGTAAACTCAATAGAAAATCTTATTAATCATGAATGAAGTGACTGTCATGAAATTGTTACTAATTATAAACTTTTTGGTATCAAGTTTCTACAAATGTGTGTTCATAATCAACAGCATCCAAAAAAGAAAGATGGCAAAGGTTCATCGACATACCATGTCTGTAGTGTTAAATAGAGCTTCCACCCACAAGATGTCCACTGAAAAACTGTTAAAAAAATCTAAAAATAAAGCCAAAAAACAAACAAATTAATGAACTTGAACAAAACCCAATTCAGAAAACGACGAATCAAAACGAACAAACCCGTTCAGAACGAAATGTGAAAGATTAAGAGAAAAAAAAATTACGATGGCATGCTTAAGCACACAATACAAAGAAAAGCAGCAAAATTTTGCGAATAAAAGAAGAAAGAAGGAATAAAAAAAGAGAAGTAGGAGAGAAGAGAAGATCAAAACCTAAGAGCTCTGCGATGAATTGATGAAGGAGGATGAAGATGAACAGCTAATATAGGGGGTCGGTTGAGGAAGAAGGTCCTAACCCAAGGAGGATTTGGATGATTCTAAGGAGTGCTGTTTGTTTGTTTTGGTTTTATAGTTTAGGAGAATGTCTACCGTACAAGTATAAGCCGGAAATAATCATATGATTGTGGTTCGATTGCTTCTAATTGGCCCTTGAGAATTGAGATCCGAGGTATGACCTTTATTTACAGCCGTTCGATCGCTATGCCTCACCCTTGGATCCCAATAAAAAAGATCGAAACGGGCATGATTAAGTAAGATTGCTATTTATTCGATTTGATATAATAATAAATTAACATAATTAAAAATAGCCTTAAATTAAAAAATAAATTAAATGGTCTGAAATTTAAATAAAATTATTTCATTGTGATCATATATTTTTTTATTGAAATCAAAATTAAAAATTTTCATTCATATATATATACATATTTAAAATTTCAATTAATCGAAATATTACAATTACATTTTTTTATAAATTTGTAATTAAAAACATTATTTTTATATTATTTGATCTATTAGATTTTATGCAATTTTTAAGTTAAAATAAAATAAAAATAAAAAATGTTGAATTATTTTGAAAATCTAAAATAAAATTTAACGGATTTTTTTTTTTGAAAAATTACACGAAATTTGCTTATTCATGTGATTAGGTCCATAAATAAAGGGTATATTACATCTATGTAGTATGTACCCCTATTAGGCATTTTTTTATAATTATATTATTTGGGACGGTATGAATCGAATCCTTAATAAAAAAATAGTTAAATTCTTGACAACCGAATTACATATGATTCCTAATTACAATTAGACTTCTAATTGAAAAGTTAGAAAGCAATTAAATTAATCAATTTTATCATGTTTTAAATATTTTTAATTGAGTATTTCAACTTACGCTACCTTTATATAAAAATTTGTTTTAATTACTATAGTTGTATAGTTGAATTTTATCTATTTGTTTGTTGCATATAAAAGTAAATAAAAAAATATAAAATTTATTTATGGTAATTATTAGAGCTATTCGGTGTGATTAATAATAGGACTAATACTATTATTAATCAATTCTAAAACTAATTAATTAAATCAAAATATGATATAAAATATTAAATGATTCGGTACTTATTTCTCTTAAATAAAATTTCAAATTCAAATCACATGGATAGAGAAAATCAATATTAAAAGAATTTTACCTATTTAATAAACTAATCTCACTCGAATTAAATTTCGATATCTCAATATAAAAAGTTAAAAAATATACTATCATTTTAAATTATTTTTTTATTGTAATATTACTATTATAATTCGAAAAAAATACTAAATAAGTTCAATTTTTTACTTTCTTTAGTATATTATTTATTAAATGCATATCAAGTGCTGAATTAAAATATTTATTTTTCAATTTAAATTTATGAATATTTATTATATAAAAATAAAAAATATAATAAAAAATTATAAAAAGACGGTGGATACAATGAAATCCAAACGTGCATATGACTAATTGGGCTTGTGTGCCCCGTCTGAACTTGGAAGCCCTATTATCGGGTGTCTAAACGCGGGCAATTCTGAAGCCCTAAATCAGAAACGCGCCTTTCTTCTTCGAAATTGATCGGATTCCATTTGCAGCACCTCATAAAAAGCTGCCATCTTTGACTCCTTGTGCAGTTGAAGACGGACAGACGCCGTAAAGTTAGTTAATTGGTCCTTTGTTTTTCTTCAGAAGGGAATAGTGTACCAAGTATGGCAAAGCGCGAGATATCCAGCACTTTGAGGAACTTGAAGGTAATTAACTGACAAAAATTTTAAAACCCTCTGTTTATCCTATTGTCTTTCTACTGTTAGCTTTCTATCTCGTTCTTTATGGGTTAGGATTCGAATTGGGTTTTTATTTGATTTATCTGCGTTTGCCTTGCTTTCGTGTAATTTTACTTGTGTTTTCTGGAGCTTCCGTATTATGTATACTGATAGGGGGATGTTTTTTCTTGTTAAATGTTATCATTCAAAAGTTCATGCAAAGGGCGGCTCAGAGAGAGGAAAAAACTAAGAAACAAGAAGAGGAGAAAACTGAAGGGAATTTCTTTTCACCTGGTATCATTAGGAAGTGGTAATGTTGAATGTATTGTTTTTTGCTCCTTAAAAAGTTGATTTTAGTTTTAATGTTCATAAATATTCCTTATGTTCTTGGCAGTATTGTTGGCTGGCTTAAAATGGAATATAATTGAGTCTTGCATGATTTTGTTTCTTTGAGAATTATTTTCCACATTTTTCGTATATTATCTTTAGAAATAGATGAATAATTTAGGAATTAATAAGCAAACTAATGACTGTACAGTCTTATTTTCTGTTTTTGCCCTATGGTTTACCCTTTTTTTGCTGAATGGCTCCAAGCGTGTGAACAATATATGCTGTTAAATTTCGGTCTCAGGAATTTTGACTCCAAATATTTTCTTTCTAGTGGACGTTAGAGTGTTAGTAGCTTGATGGAAAGGCTTCATTGTCTAAAAACTTTAATCTTGAGATCTTAGGCTACTGCGTGTCCAAACAATGCACATTAGATGTTCTGGTAGCATAGGCTGGAGACTGATATATTGAGGTTTCTTACTAATGCAGTTTAAGGGTTGCCATGTCTCTGATTATGGTCCTTAGCATGTTCTTTCTTTCTGAAGTAACTAACATGCAAATCTAGATTTTAATCTTAAGTATTATGTTTTCTGGACAACTTATATTGCTATTTAATGCACATGTAGTGTGGTGATTATGGAAGGGGATCCCCACCCAGGAACTTCTATAGGACGTATGTCATTTCAAAGTTTCAATCCTTCTGTGGATGTGAGTAAAAAGTGCCATCACTTTATTAACTAATAATCAACTCTTGGGCTTTGCTTTATTCACTCGAAATTGATTGTTTTGGTAGAAACTAAATGAAGCAGCAGCAAATCAATGTCGGCCTGAACCATCTGATGCACACACCTGTAGCTTTACTGGTCCAAGTGGAAGGGCATCTTTTAGGTAGATGGCCTTAAATCTTTCAATCCTCTTATTCTCCCTTCTTTGCATCCTGGTTGTTTGGTTAGATGGTAGTTTGTGAAAATAAAGGTTTTTTGAGCCCTAATTTCAAGCTACTGATGAGCAACTCTCATCTGATATCGTGCTGGACATGTAATACATTATAGTTTGCGTACAAATTCTAATCTTTTCTTAATATGTTAATGAAGTTGCTGTTCCTTTGGGGGCATCTGATAAAATTGGAACAATACAGAGAAGGTTAATGGAGTTGCTGCAATTTGTAGAAATTGAGGTTATAGCTGGATAGATAAATAGGACATGTATGTTCATCTTAGATAATTAAGTTGGAATTTTCTGATTGATAAAACAAAATACGTTAGGCAGTATAGATCTGCATTTGTTTTCTCGTTGACTAGTTGATGCTCTTAAAACTATTTTAATTAATGTTGTCTCTTGGAATTTGAACTACCTCAGTAATAAGTACATTAATGGAATAATAAATAAGCAATCAAATAAACTCACGGTAATTGATACTAAATGAAGAAAACAATCAAAAGGTAAGTTGACTGCATGCTTGTTCATATCTGTTGGTCTTGGATTTTTTTTTTTAATTTTTCTTGGTTGGAATTATATTTACAAGCTTTTACACTTTTACACCTATCTATGTGCTTCTGTAGAGGTAATGGATCATTGCAAGATGGAGCCAAGTGTTCAAACACTGATAATGCAAAATCCGATGGAGACCTTAAAAGAAAACAATCTGAAGTAGACTACCCATCACAAGATAAAAACAAATCGCCGAAAACTGAAGGCAGCCAACAGTCATCACCAAATAGCAGTAAAGGCTCCTTCAAGCAACCAAAACGTGACAAACTGGACTGGAGTGTGCTCAGACCAAAAGGTCAAAACAAAAGACATTGAGTTTTAATAGGCAACTTTTGTAAAAATTAAGGATTTGCTTTTAATAGGCCATGACCAATTTTTGACTAGTTCTGAAATTTGATGTTGTAATTGCTATACTACTGTTTTCTGCTCATTGTTTGTTTTATCAATCTAATGAACTCTATTTTAGAGGCAAACAAGAAACATCTGTAGCTTGTCATCATATTGGAAGAAATTTCTTAACAAGCCTTGTCATTTGTTGCTTTAAGAATTGACATAAAGCGCTCATGCTTTTATTTGTGGCAAATTTGATAGCATATGAATTTTGTGTGCTTGTCGGAAGAGATTGCAGCAATGACAGGTGGATTGTGGATGGTGCATCGTGCTTTTGATATTGTGTAAATGGCAACAAGCTAGAGGGTTCTTCTTTTTGAGATCCCCGGTGCTAGTACCAGCTCAGAATTCCTGTAAGTAAAGAACTTTTAGCATGCTAGTGTCTGCTTTTTGTGAGAACAATACTTGTGGTTGCCCATTTAAGTTGTGTTCCGAAGATCGAATATTTTCCATGTAAAATGCTGGTTGGATATGAAAGGAATTTTACTTCCAATAATCTATTATTTGAAATCATAAGGACTTGAAACATTATGCAAGTGCCACATACAGGTATTTTACCTTGAAAAAAGATGACCTATATAACTAGACAAAGAGCACCCTCAAACATTGTTCCCTCTTTAGGATAAAACAAACTGATCGAGGAAACAAAATAGTTAGTGCCTAAAATAAAGTGGGCCGAGAAAAAAAAGCAGCTAACTGTTAGGTAAATCAAAAAGCAAATTAAAGAATCCACAATTTCCAGGGAGAGTATCCAAAACAAAACCTACAAACATGGCAGTAGTAGCTAAAAAGGTTGTCGACTGGAAAAGGTGGAGAGAGCATCATAAAAGAAGTGGGGGAATTTTTTCCTAGTACTGGAGCAATAGGATGTGCATATTCTTCCTTTGAAGTCCAAATATACTTTTTCCTTTTAAAAGTTAATTATTGTCATTGCTAATTGTTTTTAGAGGGAGGCATGTCCCCATCCTAGAGCCATATAAAATGGGAATTTTTTTTAAAAAAAATTTAGTGCAATTTCCCCCATCAAAAGCTGGGGTTAAAGAAATAAATAGTAAATAAGCAAAAAAAAAAAAATGAATGGCAATGCAAAACCATGCACTTTTGGGAATATGATTATATGTTAGTGGATCTGAAATGCTAAAACTTCATTGCAAATCGTGCTGCAACTAAATGAAGCGGCAAAACTGAAAATCTAACATGGTAGACAAGAAAGGAGAGTATATAACAAGTACGTATAGTCTTTTTTGTTAATCATTGACAGGTTTCCAGACTGAAATTGCATAGATTATTCTTCCCTTCCATCCCTGCAACATCCAGTGGTTATCTTCGTCAACGATGAAGTTTTTGTTGTAGTTTGATTTAACTGTTGTTCTGACCTTCTTCACGAGCTCTTGATCTAATGGAAGTTGTCTGAATCCAACTCTTTGATTTCGAGCTTGCCATTGTCTATATGTCTCTGGCCTTTCAACTCTCTCCCCACCTTCACATGCTATAACGTTTCCTGCATACCTTCCAAATGTTTCTCTTTCAAACATCACTCTTTCAGGTTCTTCACGAGGAATGGTAGTATCAAGCAAGTCAAATATTGATGAGAAGTGAAAGAGTGCATCTCGAAAGCGAGTGAGGAAGAATGGTGCATTGTAAGTACCATTGACTACTCCATGGATGAAGATATCAGGATTAATTCTTCTTATCAGATTTAGGACAATGTCTCTTACACTGTTGGTTACCATTGTATCATCAGGCAGATTCTTTAACCGATACAGACAGTTAACTACAGTCAATTCATCTCTGTCTATCTTCAAATCTTCATATTGGATAGTTTCCCATTTCTGTGCTATAGAATTGTACTCGAATGGAACGTTGAATCTTTCACAATATTTTCTTAATCGTCGGCCTGTTTCTTCAACCCTTTCTGCAGGCCGGAAACCTGGTTGAGGAAACTCAATTCCTGTAATACACAACTTGGGAGGTCCACCAGTTCGTGCAGAGAGATGCTCAATAAGGGAAGGCCATTGAAAGCCATAAAGAACTCCGAAATCAATTATGTGGAGCGTGCTGACTTTTTTTGCTAGTTTCAGGATTGTTTCATTAGCATAAAGAAACGACATTGTCTGGAAAGGGCATGCTGTTATGTATGTGTGGTAGCCTTTTAGTATATCAGCAGCTGATGTTGTACTCCTTACAGCAGGTGTATAACCAGGTGTTCCAGTGCCAGCCATCCTTGCCTCTAGGCCATCAGCGAAGTAATATGCCAATCTTTGGTTTCCCTCTCCACAAGGGGAAGAATATTGCCTTATCTGCTTTAGTAGCTCCTTTGCAGTCTTCTGATCATTATTAGCTACAGCTAGTGCACATTGAGGTAAAAGTGTAGACAAATCTACCACTTCCTTTTTATTTCCACCTCGTTTCTTTGATCGAATTGTTCTGCGATTAGACCCTTTTGTCTGCCCTTTGTTCTTTGACTTTCCATCAACTTCATCCGGCATTGAATTTTGAAGAGCAGAAAGAGATGGTGCAGAATCACTGTTTTCTGTCCGATGGAGCAACACTTCATCAAATATCTCTATTTCATCACCCTTTTCAACGGAAAATGCAGAATGCTTGTTGCTTCTTCCTTCTAAATCAGCACTTTCCTCGCGCTGGTGCTGCTTTCTTTCTCTCAGACCATTAGGCGAGCAGTAAGGAGTCCTTGCGTAGTCCTTCTCTTGAGAATCTGAAGGAAATAATGGAATCAAAGAACTACTATTAGTAACTGAATCACTATAAAAATCCGGTACCTGAACAGTGTTTTCAAGATATCCTGCTGGACTTCGTCCATGAGAGAACTTGAAATCTGCTTGATTGAAAATCCAACTTGATTCAACCAAATTGATGGAATTAGTATAATTGTTGCAGCTATCTATAGTACCATCGGTCCAACTGTAAGTACTGTCCAAGCTGTGAATGTTCTGATCCAAACCAGAAGATCTATCCGATGGAGGTGGATATGTTTGGCCAAGAACATCATAAAAGGATTTCTCGGCTGCTTGCAGGGCTAAACAATCCTGCAACATGCAGTTACTGCTCTCTAATTCTTCCTCCATAAGAATATCATTTATGTACTTGAGAACAGTACTGGAAAAATCAATGATCTCAGGGGAGTCAACTTCAGAGCTTGAGCCTGAAGATGTTGCATAATCACTAGTTAGAACGTGCGCATTTGTTGGATATAGAGATGGATGAGAATTTACAGATCCATGACTGAGTTCGAACGGATTAACAAGATGCTGATTGTGAAGAACTGACATAGTTCTGCAGTCAAATCCCAATCTTGTTAAGGCCTCTGGGGCTGCTCGGATCGGAGCATCATCCATAGAGACTTGAGCTAAAGGAATCAGATTGAGATTTGACATTGAAGAACTAGGAAAGCAATTCACCTCCTGTTGATGGGATCTCAGCTGATATAAGAAAGTTTTTGCAGAATCTCCAAACAAATTGAACACAAAAAACAACAAAAGAAGTACAGATCGAAGTGATGATCGAAAATTCAGAAACCTTTGACTGTCTGCTGTTTGTAAAGACTAAGCAAGAATAATCTAGGTGAGTCGATTTCTTCTTTTTCATATACCAAATAGCATCCTGGAAAGTAATGATCAGCATCTTGAGAAAATAGTGCTTTATCTTTAGTAATCTACAGCCAATAGGAGATTGATAAATGTCACCAATAACATTGCAAAATCGAAATTACATTAACTCTATCCAAAAAAAAAAAAAAAAAATACATTAATAAATGAAAGAATCTAGATCCATGATCACTGACATGTGAAAATGTGGATGCATATGGGACGAAGGTTATGGGAAATTAATAAAAGTTCCTATCATGATGTCTTCATCATGTCTTTAAATAAATCCATTTCCTTACCCCACTCCTGATTTAAAGTAGACTTTTCCTCTAGCCACTTATATTTGTTTTAGTTTATGAAGAAAATATTATTTTTTTTGTACCATGATCTTTTGAAAGGTGCACCTACCGAAACTTGTATATTTTTTTTTCCTCTTTCGAAATTGTTGAATGATCACCATGTTCAATTTTCTTGATGTGTGTCTGCCACGCATCAAGAGTATTATAATTCATAGTTGTTTGCTTTCTACAATTTTATAAAACTCATTCTCCAATCACTAATCCTTTTCCTGCAATAAACTGTGAGCTTCAATTTTCTGAAACTTCTGGTCTGGTCCCCACTTCTTTGTCTGTCATGTGCACATGAGAATGACAGAATTGGGGGAGATGCTAAGAATTGTATTGGATGTCCTTTGATATTTTGGAATCTTGTGTTTGATTTTATCATCCTGTGAATGTGATGTGGAATTTAACCAGAAGCATGCAGTGTTTTTCTTAATTCTTTTATTCAGTTGTTCAGTATTTGATTATAATTTACTGTCTAAAATCTCTAAAAATTGTCTGAAAATCTCATGACAGAGAAAATTAAATTTACCATTGGTTGCAGTTGTGGACAATTGCTTTGAGTCTTGCTAAGAAAGTTGGCCTTTCTGTGGGAATTCCAATGAGCAAACGACCAAACTATAAGTTAAGAAAGAGGCAGATGATCAGAGCTTTTGATTTTTGGCATCATTCGTATCAATTCGAATACCAAAAAACGAAGCAGAAATCCCAAATTAGCCATACCAAAGAACCATAAGCACTACTACTCAATTGAGCCTCAAACAAACCAATGATAGATAATACAGCACCAACTTCAAGCCAGTTTTTTTTGCCATTTCCTTGCAATAATTTCAGCTGCACTGGCATGAAATCCTCAACTCATTTATTTTGATCAACAGAAACAGCACCGATCACCGCGAAAAGAGGAGTAAAGTATGACATACAAATGAATATCACAGCAGCAGACAGAAGCAATAGGGAATCCCTTTCTGGGTTTAGCTATTTCTCCTGCTAGAGTACTAAAGCTATCCCAGAAATTCAAGTTCCAAGAAAAAGTGTTGAAATATAAATTCCAACCCTTTCTCGCACCCGTTCGGCCTGAACTGATCCATCCATGGTGTTTAATCTTAGGAATAGGAGGCGGGTAGCAATGAGGGACACATTTATGAAAGGAGACAGTGAATTTATACCAAGAAGAACAGCAGCATACCCAGTATAGTTCAAGAATGGCAGAACTAATGTTGAAATCAAAACAGCAACTTTTCCAGGCCAATTTGAACAGTTCTTGATGCACTTTTGGTGATTTGCGTTGATTGAATTGGAAAAAAAAAAGATTGGAGAATAAGAAAAATAATTAAATATTAGTAATAAAAATTTGTAGCTATATTTACATAAAAGTTTGAATCAGAACTT
>CANXYI011840800.1:0-19092 GCA_948208565.1 Hura crepitans
TAAATCCCAAGGAAAGTGACCTAAAAATGGCATGTCATGTGTCCTAAAAATGTGACCTAATTTGATGTGAAAAGTGTGACTAAAACTTAGGGAAATTAGTATACTTTATAATGTGGATTTAATGTGGGAATGATGATGTAAAGAAACTTTGAAAATGGGACTTGAATGGTATGAGTAATGAAAGGCCTAAAATGAGAAAATGACCAAATGAATAGTGAATTTTACGACAATGGCAAAGTCATAATTATTTGTGTGAATTAGATCCAAAAATGTAACCTAAGGATAAATTAATAATAAATACAGTCTAAAATGGTTAATGGCCCATCAATTAGACACCTACTGGATGGGTTGACCGATCAACTAAGAAATAGAGCAGCTACTAGGTAGTCGATCCTTCTGGGGCCCACTACCCTGGGTTGTTTGTGGTGGGTGCAGCCGTTGAGATTGTATGATGTACCCTGCACGATTATTAATGTATTTATGGATATTAGAAGTGGTCTACGGACAGGTCCCTGAGTATCCACCCTTGTGTGTTGATTGTCATGGCTTGCAGATATTGGAAGTGGTTTACGGATGGGTCCCTGAGTATCGGACGAGGTAAGTAAAGCTACCTAAGCCCTAAAAGTAGGCCACTACACAGGACGCATCCCGCTGTCCAGTGTCTTAAAGTGTAGTTTGTCTAGTATGGGCTTGTAAAATGATAAATTGAGTTGTAATGACTGTTAAATGAACTGAATCTTTAGTTAAGTAAGCTGACTTAAATGAATGAATGAGCTTAGGATCTTAGGAACATTTGTTATGTGCGAAACATAACATACTGCATGTTTACATGAACTGACATAATATATTTAAATTATTCCACCACTGAGTGTTATACTCAGTGTGTCAGTGTTCCAATACACAGGCTATAGACAGAGCTCAAGTCAGCATCAGACACCACCACCAGTGTAACTGCCAAAGAGTCTTTGGTATTTTATTTTCCTTTTTGAGTTATGTAAATAGGAATGCACTCATGTATATAGATAAAGTGGGTACTATGGGATATATATACAGCTGATAGTGATAAACTGAATGTATGCATGGCTATTTATATTGATGAATGTTTGTTTCTACATGTGTGTGCTGATGGGTCCACTACCTTGTGATTTGTGGATTGACTCAGTTATTGTGTGGCTGGCTGTTTTCTAGAGGACCAAAGGGTCCAGAGGAGAAATAAGGTGGATGTTGAGTTAAAAGTATTTTTCTTTGTAGGATGATTTAGGTTAGCTACCAGGGCAGCCGTTATGCTGCTCGATTTTCTCTGAAAGTCTGGTAGTGCCTAATAAGAATTTTAACGGACTAAAATAGACAGTAATTATGGAATAAATGACCAAAATGAACTTAAGGAGTTGTTTGGTCAAACTTAATCAAACATGGATAAAGGTTAAATGAAAGGCTCCTGGGAAAATCCTAAGATGGGTGACCTCAGTAGGAAATAGCACACCTTGCCTGTTTCAGGTAGAAATAGGCAGGGGGTGTTACAAAGAGTGTGGCATGCAATATCTTTATTACTTGTGTTCTGATACATCTCATATCATTCATGTATGTATACCTGCATGGCATGCCTTTATTATATCAATTC
Source organism: Hura crepitans (assembly GCA_948208565.1). NCBI lineage: Eukaryota > Viridiplantae > Streptophyta > Magnoliopsida > Malpighiales > Euphorbiaceae > Hura > Hura crepitans. The sequence continues at coordinate 1,622 of CANXYI011840800.1, forward strand.
CACCACTGGGTGTATATTCAGCATATCGGTGTTCCGATACGCAGGTTGTAAAAGTGCTTAGCTAGCCAGCCTCACCATGTGCAGTATAGTTGTTTGCTTAGTTGGTAATCTTTCTGTTCTTTTTGAGAGATGTTGATAGTGGCACTCATGTATATGTGTAGATGTATAGAAAGACATAGTCCTAGATATTGTATAGGGTGAACATGTAGTAATATCTACTGAACTAACCTAAAATAAATATGATATGTATATATATGTAATCTGCATAGTATGATTGTGTTTGTCATTTACATGTTGTGGATCTAAGACCCTGTGTTGATGTTGTGACTATGTGTGATGTGATTTGGGGGACCAGAAGGGTCTAAGAGTTGTGAAAAAGGTGGATGACAGTTATAGAAGTGTTTTTATGTAGGGAAAATTTTTGGTTTTTCACTGGAGTAGCCGTTATGCTACCCGATTTTTTATAAAATGGATAACAGATGTAAAATGGTGTCTTATGAGACTAAAATAGGCAGTATTAGAATGTTGTACAATAATAACCACAAATTAGGCAAGACATGATAATAATTTAAAAGAAGCCATAAGTGTTAAACAGATGAGACCTAAGGAAATTTAAGGGTGGGTGACCTATGGGAAGTAGTACTCTTTGTCCATTTCCTTCAGGAATGGGCAGGGGGTGTTACATGATTCTTCTTTCTTAGGTCTAATTTCCACAATCCAATGTGACTTGTGAAAATTTTGCAATTCTTTACCTTTGAATTTTTCAACTTATGAACTCATTTATTGCTAACATATTTGGAGATGAGGATGAGACCCAATGTAATTGACACTTTCACGTTGCACATTATTATTTCCAATTACTTCATTTTGATGATATGTAAACTCAATCTTGCATGGCAACACCGTCACATGCATCGAATTTCCTCGGTTGGGAATTTAAAGGTTAATGTCTTGAGGTCCTTGAACTTGCTTTATTGCCCTTATGAAGTCCTAATTGGTAGTGGTGAAGAATTTGGATATTTTATTTGCATAGGTACTTTCAAATCCATACATCCCAATTTAATCTTGTTATATTTTCAAAATATTATTATTACTCCTGAGCATGTAATCAATTTTTTCATCAAAAATGGGCTCAAAGTTATTCAAATGCAAAATAATAAGAATAATAATGTGAGGAATGGCTGATATTAGGCATATATGAGGTACAATTGAAAATATATAAGAAAATATAAGGCAAAACATATATACTATTAGATTATTATAATTCATTTAAACATGATATAGAGCCTATTATGACTTGCCCCCTTGGACATTGGGCAAAACCCAAGGGAGACTGCACTATTAAGTTACAATAAAGAGAAGTGAAACCAAAGAAATTCAACAGCTAAATTTTGAATCTGCTTCCTAGAAAAGCCTATTAGTTTGTATTTGGCTTCTCTAACTTCTTTGGCTCCAATATTAAGTTGTCCATTCCTTGATTCCATTATGATTAGTGCCTATGACCTTGAATCAAATTGTAATACACCAACTTGGATGAGAGCTTGCACTATCTGCTTGAACTCTGAACATTCTCTAATATGGTGGCCCAGAGCCTCAACGTGATATGAACAATTGGCATTTAAATCATATCAAGTTGGGAAGGGTGGAACTATGGGTTTCAATGGTTTAGGGCAAGCCAACCCTCTCTAAACTAAATAGCAAAATAATTCAATGTATGTCATAGGGTTCCATTACCTTGGCATGCTTTTTTCTTTTCCATTATGGTCATCTTGATGGATAGGTGAATTATCTAGCCACTGAGGGTGCATCACTCAACATCTTTTTTCATTTAGCGTTACTTGCTCTATCCCTATGCTTCCCTTTTTATTCTTGCTTTGATCAGCACTTTCTCCTTCACTTTCTTTCCTCTTCCCTTTCTTGAAGTTCCATTCAATGGAATTCCCCAATGATTCCAAATCTTTAAAACTAGTGAGCATGCTAGATGCCATAGGTTCATGAAAGGGCAACCCTAATGTGCTTATAAAAATGTGAATCATATCATCTTCTATTAATAAAGGGTCATATTTATTTGCTAGGTTTCTCCACCTTTGAACATAATCACTAAAGGAGTTTATTTCCTTCTTCCTTATTACTTAAATTCCTTTACTTATTAATGCCCTATCCAGATTTTGGTTGAACTGTCTCATAAAAATCCTAGCTAATTCTCTCCACTTTCTAATATTGGTTTTGTCCAATTGCATGTACCAACTTAGTGCTGAGTCGATTAAACTTTCAAGGAAGAGATGGACCATAAGCTCCTCATCTTTCACTAGTGGAACCACCTTATTATGAAAGTGCATTAAATATTTATAAGGACATATAGGCCCATCATATCTTTCGTGCTCAAGGATTTCAATTTTAGGTGGAACTATAGCAGTTAAGTCCAAGCTCCATAATTGATTATTCAATTGATTCATTGGTCTTTCCTCAGTACGACTATTAACAAACTCATCTTATTGACTTACTTCAGCTAACAAAAACAGGTCATGGAACTTAGTTAGGGATTTGGTTATAGGAACCATAGTAGAAGTTTCAAGTTTCGTTAGAGGGTGGGTAAAGCCTATATTCAAATGGCTTTGGATAAGTGCAGGGTTTGGTGGAACTAAAGATTGTTGGCCTGAGTTTTTCATTTTGAGGGTTATCAATATTTTTGCAAGTTGCTCTTTCATTTCTTTGATTTGTTGTCTGACCTCTTCTTGGAATTGGTTTTCTCTACCCTCAGATTTTAGTCAAGTTTCATAAAAATGGTTCACATGAGCATGTCTTTTGGGTGCCATTCTTTATTCAAAAATTTCCTCTTTTAGTGATTCTCTATTTTTAAAAGTATGCATTTACTTTCATAAGAAATGGATGAGTATGCTTAATATCTACAAAATATACATGAATTGGAAAATGTGATTACATGATTTTGTTTCTAAAAGTTTTTATCATGCAATGTTGTATTTTCATGTATGTGGCAACTTTAATTAGAGAAGTTTATGCTCATGTGAGAATTTACTCTAAATTTTGAAAAATAAGGGGAATGGGAAGTTTAATTCTATTATTATTGATGACACTACAAGAAATATCCTTAATCGTTGATATTAATAATTTAATAATTTCATCACACTGCACATCATTACTAATAGTAAATGATGAAAACTTAATATTCAAGTCAATGCTAACTCCCCCTTTTTAAATAATAAATTAAATTAATAATAAAAGTAAAAGGGAATACGTAATTAAGAAGTACACATGATAAATTGAAAGTTATGTTACTAATGAAAGAGGAGTTTCTAAGGTTGATCATTTCTATCAGACCAGGTAAGCATCTTTAGTTATATTAGGTGAGCACGAGTTCTATTCTATGGGTAGAGAGATATACATAATGGTTTTGGATTCCAAACCTTTAGTCATCTCACTGTCATCCATACCGAACTAGTGGAGACTTCACATCATTACTGAATGGTGGAAGATTTGGTGAGAATTTTCACGGTCCAACACCATATTTCCCTCGACAGTACCCTTACTTCATTCTCATTCTAGGTCTAAAAAGAATAGGTCAATTCTGACCCCTGTGGTGTGTGCGAGATTACACTAATTTAAAAATATTAATTTCCATACTAAATATAAATAATAATCAATCAGCATATACCATACACAACATACAGACCTACAAAAAAATAATGTCCCCAGCGGAATCGCTAGCTATGGCTAACCTCCTAAATTAATTAAAAATTAGGAGTCGCCACCAATTAAAATGAGTGTAATTAGCTGCTAAAAATGATTTTTGAGCTCAAAGATTTACGCGTAGGGAAGATGTTAGGTATCCCACATCATTCCTTGTGCTATAATATACTTTTTAATCTCTTAGTTCTACCCATTATAATTATGAGTCAATACTGAACCAAATTAAAATAAGAATTTCTCATAATAAGAGAATGTTTTATTTTTTTAGAATCAATATCGACTTCGAATTGATAAATTATATATAAGATTCTAAATAAGGTTGATTTTTAGAGAAATGTAACATGCATCTAGAACTTGATTGTAAATATAGGTAATTTCAACTTCATTTGAAATTTTCACTATTTCTTGATTTTCTCGAATCCATTTGATAAATAAGTTATTAAGCCAATATTGACTCTCTTTTTTCTTAAAAAAAAGGCCAATAATTCTATCATTCTCCTAATTCATTTAAAATTTTTTGATAAGTCAATATTGACTTTTTTTTTTATGATCTTGATAAAATTTATTAATCATTACTAGTGATTCCACAAGGATCTTACATAATATGCTAATCATAGCTAATTCATTTCTTTGTAGATTTACACAAATTATAAAGTTATTCTAAAAGGAATTTCCTAAACACGTTCCAACTAATTAAGCCTTTTATCATGGAAATATAATCACTCTATCGTTCATCTCATAGGAATAATTTTCTATTGTTTGTTAATTCATGAAAGGAGGTCAACAAACTACCTAAGGTGATGGTTGACTAAAGAAGTAAGATCCAAAAAAAGTAAAACTTATCACATTAATAATTTATCAAAATTTATTATTTTCCATATAGAATGATACTATAATCTATCAAAAAAAAAGGAATCAAAAAGGAAAAACTATCATGTTTAAGGTTAAACAAACTTTATTCACTTCCCTAAAACGATGTTGTTAATTGATTAATTGTTATGCTAACTTTATTAATGTACGTTTATCTACAATTCATGATTTAGGGATAAATAAAACTCTTTTTTTCTAAAATAAAAATATTATGTATATAATATTTTTATTTACATCTTATTTCCCTCTGAATTATGAAAAAAGTTTTGAAAACTAGACCGAATTACTAGCTTATTTATTTTAGGGATATAATTATTCTTTTTTTGGTAATTTATGATATCAAGAATAAATTTCCACTATTAAGAATTTATATAAGAAGATAGTTAATCACATGAACTAATGATTAAAAAGGATGCTAAAGTTTATTAATTCTCGAAATATATTTTATTACCCATTTTATATTAATACTTAGTATGTGTCGATTCTAAGATTTATTACTAATTTGATTTATTCAAATCATTTTGTGTGATTGAGTAATTAAGTCAATTCTGACTTATTTATTTTTTTTACTATTAATTACATATATCTCTTTATGCATTAAAATAATGTAAATTTCCAACTAATAACCCTATTATGTTGTAGTCCACTTTTTGTAAACTAGACAAAAAAATTTCGACCAAAATCCAAAGCACTAAAAGAATTCATTTAAGACTCATATGGGAAATCAATTCCCTAAATTAATAATTGACTATAAAATGAAACCACTATATGATTAAATCAAATTTAATTTACCTATGAAAGACATTATCGATTAATTTATTGCGATAAAAAAATTTATATGCAATTTTAATTGATCCATATAGTAATTTTGAAATTTTGAAATTTATGTACATAAAAAAAATTTAGGGATTATATAGGTAATTTTTGAGTTTAAATTACTCTAGAAGGATTAAGTTCCTAAATGGTCCCCTTTGTTTTTAATTTCTTCAATTGCATCCACCAAGAAAAGACGTAACTACCCCTTCTAGAATATTCTGCCTTAGGTATAAAATTCTTCTTATTTTCTTTCTCGTCTTTCCACCCTTTTCTCTTTTCTCTGCCACCTCTCCTCTCTTTCTTCGTTCTATTCTTCCTTCTTCTCTCCGCTCTATCTTTTCTACTGCTTTCTTCACTTTCTCCTCCTTTCCTTTCTGCCATTCTTTTCTTGATCCTTGGCTCCCATGTCTGCTACTTTCCCTTTCTTTTTTGGCTCACTGAGCCTGTCTTTCATTTTTATCCACTCTAACCCAAGAAAAATCAATATTGGATCTATTTTTTCCGTCGCTTTGGTATGATTTTAAGGAGACTTGCGAGCTATTTGGTTCCTGATCTAAAAGACAGGGATTTCTTTTGTTTTCGTTCCTTCTTTTTAGTTTTTTTCATTTTCTATTTCCTTGTTCTTATTTGTTTTGCTCATCTAATTTCTTCTTGTTATTTCCTTTTACATATAAGTTAAATCGAGTGCCTACTATATAGATCTAGAGAATAGATTGAGTTTGGGAAAGGAGAAAAAAAAAACTTTAATCACTCCTCTATCTTTCCAAGTAGCAAATCTGCGACTTTTGGAACTTGCATATGATTTATTATTTGGTATCCCTATATTTTTTATTGATCCTTTTTTATCCTCTGTTCTTTTTTATGCTTTGTGTTCTATATTATGTGATTTTTCTTCACCTGAACCCCTTTTCAAAGCTGTATGTTGATTTTTTTTATTTTTCTTGACTCCGTTTCTCTACTACATGTCCTCAATTGTTTCAACACTTTTTTTGTTTTTAGAAATAAGACTTCACTACAGTACATAGACCCTTTTTTGAAAAAAATATTGAGAACTTGTTATTCAGATCTAAGGTTACTAGTGACTGTGTTTTATTTTACCGTCTGCTGTTTTTTCTTTGTTGCTTGTCGGTTTTTGAATGTTTTGATTCGGATGATTTTTGGCTAAAAGATTTGTTACCATCTCAGTATTATGCCCTTTCTACTTGTAATTTCTACATGTTCATAAATTATTATTTTTTTAATCTGGATGTTATTTTATTATTTATTGGGTTTGTGTTTCTGTCTTGTCTAAATCTATTTCTAATGTGGTTCCCAGCTTGCTTTGATCCTCTTCTACTATTGTTTTATTCTCAGTATCATTTTTTGTTTGTCATCAGTAAAGCCTCTTTTTATTTTGATCTATTATCATGTGATTTTATCTAGTTTCTCTTTATTCTTTTGAGTATGTGAACCTTTAGCTAAAGGCATTTCAGGCTACCGTCATCTATTTCTTTCTTTTTGTTATTCCAAAAGGCCTAATCTCTCTCCTTATTTTCAAATCTTTTATTCATGCATCGTTTCCTGAACACTTGAAGTCCATTGGATATTCTGGAGATTTGAGATGTTTATTGTTTGCTTAGATCTACGATTCTATTAATTTCATATCCCCGTTTATTTGGTCTGCTGGTTGGTTTACTGATTTTATTTAGTATGAACATTATATTTTCAACATTTTTACGGTTTATCTTGTTTTTCTTCCATACTGTTCTTGGAAGAAATACTTTTATGATTATAATATCACGTATGCGATACTAAAAATTTGGGATTTTTAGCGCATATATGCATCTATTATTTTCTATTAATTCTTATAAACGTACCATTTATTGATTTACCCTTTGCTGATCGAGTATTTTAGTTCCTTCCTTCCTAAAGAGGTTTAAGGCACATGCATATGCAAAAGAAAAAAAAACAAGAAAGAGAAAAATACAGACAAATGTAAGAACACTTCTAATATCCTGGGTTTGAACAAAATCTCAACTTTATAAGATATTATTCTATTAAAAGAATTTCCAGCATTCTAAAACTCCAACTATTACTGAACCATTCTTTCCGTAGATTAATTTTTGAACTTGATTTTCCAATAATGATGATATTTTTAGATCCGCCGCAATAGAACTCAAGACCACAGCCTGAGCAGGAGTCTTGCAGAAGCACTATGCCGAAGTTGTTTGAGGGAAAGCAGCGGGAGTACGAGACACCAAATCCAATGGATCACCAAAGGGGAAGAAAAAGCCCTAGGTGTTGGGGAAGAAATAGCTCAACTCCAAAATTCTCCTTGATAGGGAAAGTAACAAACTTAATGTTGCTAGATAATCAAATGAGGAAAGAAAAATACAAAAATAATGGTAATAAGGGTTATTGTATATTTGAAAATATAAATTTAAAAAAAAGAATGTAATCGATAGTTAAATTATATTTTTGAATAGCATAATTAGAAATGATAAAAATTATATAATTTTCTTGTTATTTAAAGTCTCAAACATGTTGAATAATAAAAAAATTAATGATAGATTAAATTAGATTCATATTAATTTTCTAACTCAAAAGAATCAATCAATTTTTACAACTTTTACTAATAACTTCAAAATAAATATAATAAATTATTAAGTACCATTTTATTATAAATTATAAGTTTAATTTATTATTTTTTCCTAGAATAGTAAGAGAGATAAGTTTGAAAGCCATTTATGATGCTTGGTCTTTAATAATACATGCTTCTCAATCAAATCAAGCTTCATGTAGTCAATTTTGTGAATACTGCATTACTTTGTATATAAAAGTATAAGGTTACAAAGGTGTTTGCATGTATATTTGCTCTAAAAATCTCATCAAAACTCTTTTTTCCGTTGTTTTGAGAATAAGAATAATAATAATAGTAACTCACTTTTGTGCACTCTGGTTACTACAAAAAAAATGGTTTTACATGTGAAAGAAAGAACGAGTTTTCTCTAGATTGTTAACATGCAGTTCTACTGTACGCGAGGAGTACCAGATCAAGGGCCCAAATTATAACCTTAGAGATTCAATACTGCCAATTCTGTGAAGTTCATGCGCCAAAATTTCTTCACTACATTCACTTGGACAAACTTCTTTCTCATTGAAAATGAAACACTCGATTCAACTCAACTAACCTCTGGCGTCTACCAAAATCCACCTACAAAAAAATTAAATCCTCTTAGAAGTAGGTTTTACAAAAACCTGGTTTGGAAAAATGTGTCTGCTCATTGTTGCACTCATGGACACCTCCAGCATTCACACTAACCGTGTCATTGATGCTAAGTTGTTGGATCATTCACATCTTCACCACCCAGCTCCTTATCATCACCAACGATTACACCTAACTGCATTTTCACAAGGCCAGCTTTCTAAACTCTACCATAGCGACATTGTTCCACTGCCATAAAGAGAACCTTGATCGTCACTTTGAGGTTCCTTACCCATGTTTCAAAAGAACCTGACCCTTCTTTCTCCGATTCTTATGCAATAAGCTAGCTAGGGGAATGTCGCCAATCTCAAGATCATCATAATTGATGCTCATGGGTTCCCTGACTGGTCCACGGGGATCATTTTTCCTGCGATTGATTGTATCTTGCTCAAAGGGCTCCTTGGTATCGACTACAGCAGCCTGCACACTCTCTGGATCACATGGACGTATTTCACATGATGAAGCATTTTCTGCAACTCCATAGCTGACATACACTTCAGTTTCATCATCTTGCACAAGTGATGGCATTTTATTTCCTTCATTATGTTGATCAAATCTTTTTGAAACCTCGGACCCTATCTTCTTACTGAATGGGAGGCAATTCTGATCTGCACTTTTAGAAACCCGACAGCTTCTCCTCTGAGACTTGTATTGAAGAAAGGAAGCAAGTGTGACATCACCATCTCCACTTTTATCTACAACCTGCTTAGAACAAGATTTCCCTCTATCTACCAACACTTTTTGTCCTCCACAATGACTATGAACTTGAGCCGCATGTGGGCCATTCCCTAATTGTCCAATACTTTGTTTCCTTGTGAATTTAGAGACCTTGTTAAAAGTGCTTGAAGAGACGCCATCTAAAGATGAATTAACGTCAGTATTAGTTACCCTTAATTCTGAACTTTCAGTGGGCAACATTAAACCCTTGATTCTATCATCCCCAGCAGATATCTCAACCTCTAACGTATCAGTATTATCTAGGCCTTTTAAAGAAGAGTTTTGCATCCCTCCTTTTAGTCTTTTGGATGGAAGCTTCTGTGGTGTATTACTGTATTCCAAGAAAAAGGTTAAAATGACATGCAAAATTGTACCAGAACAAAACCTACAGACACCTCAAGATTCCTTTTTTACCCATAAAATGCTAAAACCAGCTGAAAAGATGGCTTACCCTGGTGTAGCATTTTTATCCTTCTCAGATGCAGCCCCTTCTCTGCAAGAACAAATGGCATAAAATCAAATGAACAATGCAAGTTAAAAAGGAAAAAAAAAAAAAAAAATAGGTGTTCTCCATCAAAAAACCAGGGACATTTAAGCAGCATACCTAGTTTTTCTTTTTGGTTTCTCAGATCTGTCCACATTTTCAGATTTATATAATGATCTAATAATTGGTGGTGGAACAAAATCATGAGGACCAAGTGCAGGTCGCTCTGACTCACGATCCACAAAATTGCTTATAGTTGCAGCTTTCTGTGTCATCCTAGCTGCTTTTAGTAAGGGCACTTCATGAGGAAATAAAACCTTCCACCTCCTGGAACAATTCAGAAAATCAGGTTCAAATTATTTAACATCAGAGTCATGGCACAGAAAATGTAAATAATGAATTATTATAACTTATAATAAGGGCTTTAATCCATCCACTAGAACTTTGTACCTTCTGCATTGGTTATCTGTACGTGGTGCGAGACATTTAGCAACCTTTGCCCAGCAATATCCATATTCTTCAATCGCTGCTTTTAACCTTAAATCTTCTTCTGCAGTCCATTTATCCATGTTCAAAGATGGATCTACACAATTAAACCATCTGCCAAACGGCAATAATTAGAAACACCAAAAGCAATCTAAATCAGCTTTGAGATAATATATCATACCTTTCTCTACACTTCACATGACTTCGGCCTGGCACAAATTGAGCAATCTTCTTCCAATTCTTTGGACCAAAAAGCATCACAGCTACTTTCAAGCGTATGCTTTCTTCCAGATTCCATCTACCTACTCTGTAGATGTCTGGGTGAAGGGATTTCTTCCATCTGCGTGTCAATTATCAAGCATTTGCACAAGAGTACTTTGCTAGAGCCACTTACGAGAATATTGGCACATATTAAGAAGTAGAAAAATTCAGCTATACAATTTCAGAGGAATGCAGGGATATTCTGAAATTCATAGAATTGTTCAAACCCATATGGTAAAAGCAAGTCCATAATTCCCTAAACCCGGACAGTTTCACTCATCAGCACACAAAAGTAAATACTGGGAATTTATTTTTTGTATTAAAAAAAGAGTTGTTACACAATTCCTGATCTCATTTAATGAAGTTTCACATAATCTAAACTCCTAGGTGAATTTCATAATTGTCAAGTTTTGATATATTATGGTGATGGAATTTGCTGAATTCTTGAATTTCATCTTCATTTAGCTATAGCAAAAATTCAGCCTCCAAATCCTTTTTTTTCAGTTTTTAACCAAAAATCCTCATAACAACAAACATTGCCTCAATATTTTATGAAAGAACAACCAACTGGTTGATGCAGTAGCGTTCAACTAGTAAGAAGCAAGAACTATGTTTTAATTAGGATTAATCTCCAGAAAAAAAAAATGTGGTCGAACATTATGGTTTTGAGTCAAGGTTCAAGTCGCAGAGCAGTGGATAGGGAAATTTGTCTCCAAGAACAGATTGCTGCCCTTGCCTTTGTTTTTAATCCCTTACTTACCTATGGTTGCTGAATTGTGCAACTCATTAAAGGGAGTTGCAGACCTTGGAGCTCAGCAAGAGAGTTGCCTATTTGTATGTTTGTGGGAAAAATTGTTGCTCGTGTTACTCATGAATAATACCTCCCTTGATAGAGGCTTGCAAGGAAAGACAAAACCTTGTATCTTGGTTCAGTTTACGGAAATAAAATAAAGATACCTGCAGTCAAATAAGATGGCAAAACATTAGGAAAACCTGGAAATAGCCATAAATTCAGCCAACTAATTCACCCTTAAATAAATTTGGACATACCCACCAAAAGAGGGATTCTTCGATCATAACAGTACTTCCTGCAAGGAAAAAGAGCTTGTTCTCAAGCTCAAAATGGAGACGGATGCCTTCTGGTTGCCCTCTATTGCTTGCAAGACATTTCCCGGTTTATCAATTTTCATCTAGGACTGCCTTAACATCACGTGCCTCTAATCCTAGCCACGGTTCATCACAATTGTAGCAGTCCTTTTGCTCTTCTTTATGCCATTACAGCCCTTGTGAATTGTTTTATAAAGGGGGTTGGTGAATTTACAGAATTCAGATCAATCACCCCATATTTCTTCTGTTGATCCGAATAATGCCGATATGTCTATACAAACATATTTGCTAGCCCCTGCCAACCGTTTTTGGAATAATGCCGATATTCTTCTGTTGTACCCTTTTGCTATAACTTAATCAGCTTTCCCAATTGATTGCTATGTGCTGGAGGTCCAAATCGGATGGTACATCTTAGGATTAATTCCTAACATGGATGAAAATCCAGAAATGGAATTTAAAATTTACAGAAAGAAAGAAGTGAGGACAGAATTAGAGAAGAAGAGAATAAGAAAAGAGAGAGAGAAGAGAGCAGAGAGAGAATCAGAATGATTGTATTGATTTGCACAAGTGGTCCGCACCAATGGGGACTATTACATTTATAGAAAAACGGAAATGTTGAGCTGTGCAACGGCTAGCAGAAATGACTATTCTAGAATCTGCTATTGTAACTAACTCCTATTTCTTCTAACAAATTCCCTGACAACTTTTCCCCATTTTATCCCTTCCTACATTTATACACAAAAATACCCTCCCCTTTTGTATATTATTGTCCCCAAGAATGATAGAAGACAGGAAATTATTGTTGAATATAGCTTGTGTCCTCCCAAGTGGTATCCACGAAGGGTAAATTGCACCATTAGATCAAAAGTTGGTCAACATGGTTATCACCTTGGAGAACAATTCGTGAGTTGAATACTTTTTTCAGCCATAATAGGAATTCACTGTCAATGAGGGGAAGAAGTGTAGTAATTGGGGTAATATTATCACCCACTTTTTTCTTTAGGAGAGATGAAAACTTGATGAATGAGGCAATTAGCAAGTAATTGTAGTCTATAAGCTACTGGTCCAACCCTTTGAATGACTTGATAAGGCCCATAGTACCTTGTGGTTAGCTTCAAAGACCCCTCTAACAGCCGAGGAACACTGTCGATATGGCTGAATCTTTAGATAGACCCAATCCCCAATCGAGAATTCTCTTTCTAACCTCTTTTTACCAGCATACTGCTTCATTTTATTTTTAGAAGCAAATAGTTGTTCTTTGAGATAGGAATTCACGGCCTCCCTAGCATTAAGCAACTCCTCTACTAAAGCGACTGAAGTTGTATTAGAAGGCCAGGCTGGTAGAGGAGGTGGATAACCATATATTGCCTGAAATGGACTCATCTTGATGGTACTGTGGTAGCTTGAGTTGTACTAGAACTCTGCTAAGCTTAGCCACTTGCTCCACTTTTTAAGTTGATGGAAGGTCATACATCTGAGATAAGTCTCTAGGCATTGGTTCAACCTCTCAATTTGGCCATCAGTTTGAGAGTGATCGGCTGAACTGAAATGCAATTGTCTCCGGTAGCTTCATAAGTTCTTGCCAAAACTTGCCAGTGAAAACCTTGTCTCTGTCAGAAATTATTGTGAGGCATGCAATGTAGTGAAAATATAATCGAGGAATAATTGGGCCACTGATGCAACAGTGTAAGGATGGGAGAGGAAAATGAGCTAGTTTAGCGAACCTGTCTATCACAAATAAAATAGTGTCACAGCGCCTTGATTTAGGGAATTGTTCAATAAAATCTAAAGAAATATCCTGCCATGCTTGTGTAGGGATAAGCAGGGGTTGAAGCAACCCGAGATAGGATACTGTCTCCCTTTTACACCGCTTACAAATATCACACTAAAGTACCCATTCAATGACACATTTCTGTAACCCTGGCAAATAAAAGTCTACTGAATTATGGATTAAAGTTGCTCTAATTCCTGAATGACCTCCAATAGAGGAGTCATGGCAAATTGAAATTAGTTGATGCCTCAAAGAGGTAGAAGCCTCAATATAAATCCAACCCTTATATCTGATTAGCCCTCCTTGTAAGGTGTGGTTGGATGTGAAGTAGGACTGATTACCAAGGATGTAAGTAGGTGTTGGGCTATTGGATCATCTGCATAAGAAAGGAGGACATCCTAGACCCAATTAGGAGTTAAAATAGAGACAGACAGCAGATGAGCAGGTGTTGATTCTTCAGACTGTCAAGAAAGACCATCAGCAGCTTTATTCTCTTGCCCTTTCTTTTACTAAATTATAGAATCCAAACCCAATTGTTTAGAAGCCCCCTTCTACTAATTACATGTATGCAGCCTCTAATCTAACAAGTGTTTGATACTTTGATAATCTGTTTTAATAACAAATGGATTCTACTCTAGATAGTGCCTCCATTTAGAAAAAGCAAAGAGGATGGCTAAAAAGTTCTCTTTCATATGCTGAAGCTTGCTAAAGTTTTGGACCTAAAGGATTGGAAATAAAAGAAATAGATCTGCCTTCCTGCATTAGAATAGCCCCTAATCCCGTAGTGCTAGCATCACATTCAAGAGTAAAGGGTTTAGAGAAATCTGGCAAGAACATAGGCTTGAGTCATAAGGGATTTTAGTTGTTGAAAGGCAAGTTTAGCAGCTAGATTCCATTGAATTTTATCATGCTTGAGTAAATCAATGAGGGGCTTAGCAATACTGCCATAACCAGAAATGAATCTTCTGCAATAACCCGTGAGACCCAAAAATCCTCTAAGATCCTTGAGCGATGTAAGAATAGGCTAGTTTATCATAGCTTCAACTTTACTAGGATTTGTAGAGACCCCTGTGGCAGAGAATGTGCCTCAAGTACAGGATCTTCTCTTTGCCAAATTCACATTTATTGGACTTAGCATAAAGCTAGTGAGTAGATAGAATCTAGAACACAATTTCTAGGTGAACCAAAAAATCAAAAAACACTAGAACAAACTTCTTGAGAAAGGGCTAAACAATTGAATTCATAAGAACCTGAAAAGATGATGGGGCATTAGTTAGGCCAAAAGGCATGACCCTAAACTCATAATGGCCGCTGAGAGTCCTAGAAGTTGTCTTTGGTATGTCTGCTGGTCTCTCTCTAATCCGATGATACCCTAACCTTTATTCAATTTTAGAAAAAATCACCGCTCCTTGTAATTCATCCAACAAATCCTCAACTATAGGTATGGAAAATTTATCCTTTATAGTAGCCTTATTCAGCTCCCTATAGTCTAAACAAAATCTCAAAGTACCATCTTTCTTTTTAACAAGTAAAACAAGGAAAGCAAATGGACTCTTGTTGGGCTGAATAATCTGGTTAGACAACATGTCTTAGACCAGTTTTTCTATTTCATTTTTTTTTTTTGTGATAGGAATATCTGTAGGGTCTAACATTGATGGGTTGAGTGTGAGGTTTCAATGGATTAGCATGGTCATGATCTCGAACACTTGCCACTTGTTACAAATATAGGTATAAACACACTGTTAATAGTTGTCATTAGCTGTAGAAGATTATGAGCTGATTTAGAGGTGCTAATTAGCTGATTTGTAGGTGCTAATTAGCTGATTTGTAGGTGCTAATTTTTAGGCTAATAGATTATAGTTACCTTAGATAACTAAATTGTTCATGGATAAATACCTATACATTTTCTTGAATTATATGAAATAAGAGAGCAATTTACTCGACTCTTATTATTTACATAGTATCAGAGCCTTGCTCTGGAAATTCGGGATTCTGTTTCTGGGTTTGAAGTTATGGGTTTAAACATACCTTCTTCCAGTCTTTGAGTCATCAATTTTGATGACTGTTTCATCTCACTGTCTACTGAAGGAGGAGCGTAGGTCCAAGATCGGCGTCTTCCCGGATAACGGCGACCATCTGATCAACGAGTGATTCTCACGCGCCGCCGAAGCTCTCTGCCCTATTCTTCACGTGTCGACGCGTGGGGGAGCATGATAACTCAAATTTCTCCCTGATCATTTTCCCCAATGGCGACTCTTCATTTTCGTCCTGCTTCCAGTGACTTTGTTTTGAAGGGTGTTTCTTAGTGACTAGGTTTTGTCCCTTTGTTTTTAGCCTGCATACATTTGGGTTTTTCTTCTTTTTGTGGCTAAGCACATTTGATTTGATATTGTGCTAAGTTCTTGGATATCAAACATGGCGGATGATAAGAGAAACTCTATTACTGAAATAGTGGCTACCCCAACTAAAATAATTGAGTACAAATTAAACGGGTCCAATTATTTAGTATGGAGTCGAAAAATTAAAATTTATCTAGGAAGTGTTAAAAAATATGATCATTTAATTCAATACCCTCCCACTGATGAAACAAGTGAAATATGGCTAAGAGATTATGCTCGTTTACTCTTGGCTATTCAAAATTACATTGAAAATGATATAAGTAGTTTGGTTGACCATTGCGAAACTGTTAAGGAGCTGATGGATTACTTGGAATTTTTGTATTCTGGCAAAAGTAACATCTCTCGAATTTATGATGTGTGCAAAGCTTTTTATCATCCCAAGAAGGAGGCTAAATCTGCGAAAGCTCACTTTATGGAATTCAAGAAAACTTACGAGGAGCTAAATGTTCTTATGCCTTTCAGTACAAATATTAAAAAGCAACAAACTCAAAGAGAACAAATGGCAGTCATGAGCTATCTAGCTAGCTTACCATCAGAATATGACAGTTAAATCTCAAATTCTTACCAGTACTAAGCTAAACTCTCTTCAGAATGTTTGTAGTAGGGTGTTAAGAGCAGAAAATACATCATCCACACAGTAAGCAAATGCTCTAGTTGCTAGAAAAGGAAGGAATGTGGTTGAGAAAAAGAACAGAGAAAAAAGTGTTGCCAAGAATAGTGAGATTGTTTGCTAATACTGCAAGGAACCTGGCCACACAAAACTATTTTGCAAGAAATTGCAGAATCGAAATGGAAGGACTCAAAATGCAACTGCTAATATTGCAACTTCAAGCACATCTTCTCAGAAAACTATTACTATCTCAGTTGATGAGTATGCCCAATTTCAGGATCTATTGAAAGAATCCACTCAGACTACCACTATTGACGAGTCAAGTAAAACTTGTCTTGTCTCCACCTCAAACAAATGGTTGATTGACTCTAGTGCTACAGAACATATGACAAGTAATCACCAAACTTTCTGTAATTTTCAATCACATAAAGTTCCTTCTCCTGTAACCATAGTTGATGGGACAACTCACAACATTGAGGGATCTGGAACTGTTAAACCTACTTCCACTATCACTTTGTCATTTGTACTGAGTTTACCTAGTCTTACTTTCAATATGATTTCTGTCAATAAGCTTACCAAAGACTTGAATTGCTCAATCTCATTTTTCTCTAATCATTGTATTTTTCAAGATCTTATAAAGAAAAAGATTTTTGGTGAAGGACATGTATCTAATGGTCTCTACATTCTTGATGGTTGAGTGCCTCGGTCATTTGTTTGTTCGAGTGTTGTCTCTCTGCTTAAAGCACATTATCGCTTAGGACATCCTTCTCTACCAACTTTAAAGAAGTTATGTCCCCGGTTTCGTGATGTACCTTCAGTGGGTGCGAGTCTTGTCACTTTACAAAACATCATCACAGCTCATACTCTGGGTTCAAACCAGCTAGAAAATCATAAACCCGCTCCTTTTCAACCAGTTTTTGGAATAAAACAGCATCTTCAGTGCATTTTGCTTGGAGATCCTGATAATAGTCTATCTCCTGCCATAACCCGCTCAATTC
>CANXYI011840805.1:0-13787 GCA_948208565.1 Hura crepitans
AGTCCTGCTAAGAATCTCTTGCATTTCTCCTCCTTATTAGGAATAAATTCCTTAGCATACTTCAAGAGTTTGGTAACATCTTTTTCATATTCTAACACTATTCTCATTCCCTACTTCAAATCTAAGAATTCTCTCTTTTTATCCTTGTAGGAGTTAGGTATATATCTCTTTCTGAACTCCATAAGGAAAAATTCCCAAGTCAACTCTACTGGTGTTTTTCTTCTATTGATTGTGTTCCACTAGCTATAGGCTTCTTCCTGTATAAGATAAGTGGCACACTATAGATTCTCTACTTCAGTATAATTCAACTACTCCAAAACTCTAAATGTCCTATCTAGCCAGTATTTAGCTCTAGTTGCATCATTCTCCCTCCTCTCTAGGAAGTCAATAGCTCCTATCTTTCTTAGCCTCTCTAGAGGAGTCTTCTTTGAAGGAACTAGTGGTAAAGGTGGTACTAGAGCTGAAGGAGGTAGAGGTGGGGCAACAATAATATTAGAGGTATGTCTGAGCAAATTTACTATCTATTATAACAAAGTAGGTGATGCTTCTACCTGCTATTGACTAAGCACTTGTAGCTATGGCTACTGTGTAGCATCACTGGATTTAGGTATAAATGCATTGCCTACCCCCTGTATTGTAATTAGTGCAAAGCTAGGCACTTCTTCGGCCCTCATTTGAGTGATCGATTAGCCATATGCTTATTGTAAAAAGAGTAACTTATTAGCCCGAATAGTGTAACAATTCAGAGGAATTTGAAACTTAGACATTTGCACTCTTGTACTTAACCTAAGAATATTAACCTATGCTCTGATACCACATAATGTGACACCCCCTACTGGATTCCTAAAAAAACCTAATAAGTGGTACACTTCCTGCTAAGTCACCCATCCTAACTTCTCCTACGGTCATTCATTTAACTTTTACCTATACTATACTAATCAGTTTTATCTGGCTTCAAACTCAGTCCTACTCATTTCTATAGTCCAATTAGGTTCATAATATCATGTTCATACTATTTCAAAGTGATTTTAACATTTTTAGGTAATTCTTAAAAATCTGGTAGCACAACAATTGTCTGGGTTACTATCCCAAAATTTTTCAACTTGTAAAACACTTATATGACAAATTATCACATCTCCTAGACCCTTTTGGTCCCACAGATATCAACCTATCATCATCATCTATCACACAACAACTACAGGCCTTAGGCCACAATCAAAAAATCACATAGATCCTCAAGCTCACAAACAATACACATAAGGCATACATACATAATAGGATTAAAAACTGATTATTACAACACAATCTATGTGTACACATATATATAATTACAATCCTATGTCACTTTATATACATTATATCCATTTCCCCCACCTAAGTACATAGAGTGTAAAAACTATACAAATATATATTATCAACCTGCTCTAAAAATTGACCTTTAAACTCCTTGTATGCTTTACGAGGCGACGTCTTTGTTCTTTATACTTGTGCACCGAAATAGGTATGCTGAGTACAAAAATACTCATTGGTGAATTCAAACATTAAAAACATCTCCAGCAGTTTATCCTTGCATAGCATCCTTATTTTCATCCAGATCCATTATCCAAGTTCAACTTGGAGTACTAACATGCAAAAATTACCATTTTACCCCTAGGGTGTTTCTGTTTGTAAATTATCCAATTAATCATTACAACTCATGTAAATTATCTTTTAGGTCATTATTAATCATTACATGTATAACTTATAACATTTTCAAGCCTTTAAGCATTATCAATGGAAAATTACTAAAATACCCCTATGTTATATTTTATAGCCAGATGCTAATTTTATTAATCTTATTTAATTGCTTCAATTAGCCCATCTCATGGGACAACCTTGATAGACACTAGATTTAGAGGAAAAATAAACTAGTGTAGTGACCTACATATTGGACCTCGACTGCTGCACCATCTTGAAAAATATATCCCAACACCTAAAATGCAAATGACATGATCTGGTCAACCAAGTAGATTGGCCTATTTAACTTGCTAGTATAGTTATCCTTCAAGACCTTGGATGTTATACTGACCCTATTTAAAGATTAAAGATGTCACAAACTAGTCTGCATAGTAGACTAGTCTGTTTATCCAACTAATGCACTGGCCCTCCGGGACCTATACCACTGCACTGGTAAGAAAATATAATCAACTGAATGTCGTAGTCTAATATGACTGTCAAACTAGTATAGTCGTTTAAAAAAGGCCTAAGCCACTATACCAATACTGTCTGAAAGTCAAATAAGATAGTAGCTACAAAAACCCTTAAGTTGACTGGTTAACTAATCTATTGAGTGTCTATTTCGTGGGTCATTTAACCACAATTTGTGTCCATTTCTTTACTGATTAAATGCTTATAATATTTTAAACTCAAAATTAGATAATTAGTTTTTACTGCAAAGTTGGAATTTAGTCCAATCTAATATGGCCACAAATAGGCTATAGTGGGTGAGTTATAAGGGAATATATTCAAGGATATAATTGCCAATAATTATGATATATTATACTAAATTTAATTCCATAAGCATTTCATAATTTTAAGACATTTACTATCCAGGGGATTTATTGACTTAAGTAATGGTCATTTTTGAATAGTTATAGGTCATTGTAGTAAGGTTCCATTTAGCCTTTTTAGGCATATTTCACCTTACTTTTCAATGCAGTTTTTATCACTAGTTACCTCAAGTTCATAGGCCCTAACCCAACAAATTATAGGCTATTTATAAGGATAAAATATAGGTACAAATGCCATTACAAAAGATTACATTATACTAGCCATTTTAGGTGCACAAATTAAGCATATTGTGTAGCCACCAACCATAGCCCTTAAAGGCAATACCAAGCCACTTTTTATCCTTGATTTGTAAGAAAATTTTTAAGGTAATGTCTAAGCCATTTCAAGTCATTTTCTTACTACTTGTCATGCCATTTTAAGTTATACTTTGCTTAAGTTCATGCTATTGTGAATTATGCCACTATAGCTCACATAAGTGCATTATTTTAGGCACATTCATTTCACATAAGTTCCATTACTTTCATGCCAATTTACACTAACATAGCTCTCCAATTCAGCCCCTTCCTAGGATTTTTTATGTACTTCTATGGTATTCATTACACAACCATTCATTTAGCCATAACCTAAATATATTTCCATACACATCATTACATTTCCATGCCACAATTTACTATACAAACTTATCACATATCAAGTCACTAAACCATGCATCATGGGTCTAAGGCACATGAATCTTCAACTTCAATCACTATTTAGAATCACACAAAGCAAGTCATACGTAATTTTAACCATGGTGCAAGCTTTCGGTCGCGTTTACAATTCATATCAAGCATGAATATTTCCATTAAATCACATAGAATATCATTACATATCTATGCTAAAGCCATCCATTTATACCTTAAACATTATAAGCACACTTTAACTACTTACCTACCTCTCGACCAACAAAAAATTCAACACATACATTATTTTCTTTCATCAATCACCTATGAAATTTTCATTCCATCATGCTATAGACTATAATCTTTCAAAGAAAGCACCTATCCAAACTAACTTATGGCCTTAAACCATCACTAACTCAAAGAAAAAGCTACTAAAAATTACAAGGCACGAAGTGAATGATTGAATTCACTTACCTCAGACTTCAAAGAAGGAAGAATCCATATTTCAAGCCTGTCAAGGCTCATTTCTAGCTTGCCACGTCCTCTTTTCTCCCTATTTCAAGCTTTCTTTTTTTGTTTCAAAATACCTCAAAAGCCATAGAAATCTATCCCCACAGATGTTAGGCATCTCACACAACCAATTCTAGCAAGAAAAATCAATGAAAATTGAAGAAATCATAAAGAAGCTCGCATTGGCTAATTATTGGATAGCTTCTATCCAAGAAATTTTATAGACTTTTAACTTCTTCTTGGGAACTCCTTTTATTGCAATTCTTTTTCCTCTAACTCCCTAACACATTAAAATAATTTTTAGTGAGTAAAATTTCAAGAATGGAGCTGAAAAAGAAGATGAAAATAGGGGAGGAATGTGAAGCTGGCATTGATTCCTACTAGCAGCTAAGGGAAAATTTTCACTTGTGAGTGGATTTTTCCACTTGTCTACTAGTCTTGCCATTTGTCAAGGGCCCTAGGCTAGCTAGCAAGTGTGTGGGTGGGTTTACAGCCACCCGAGCCATCCTGACATGTCTTAATTTTCTTAGCAAACTTCAAAAATTCACCAAAATTCACACGGACCTCAAAAAATTATGCTATTTGTTTTAAATCATATTTTAATCCCCTCTACATACTCATAAATTTTCACAGTCGAATTCCATCGATAGGATAGTTTTCAGACTACCTTGATTTGCATGCCAACCTTAAAAATTATAAGAATTTGCAAATGACCTCAAAATTTAAAAATTCTTTTGCCAATGGACTCAGTGGAATTTTTGAGTCTTAGGGTCCGCTATTTTCGGGCCCGTCCAGGCTCATCCTAGGTCATTCTTGGTCTGTAAAATTTTTATTAAACTAAGGGGTAGCTTATTATCCAAAATGATTTATTAGTTCTACTAAATATTTAAATTTTGCCTTTTTCATCAAATTAAAGCCCCTCAATGTTTTATGACCAGTGTCATTACCTCGATTTACATGTAAGTGACCCGACAACCTAGGCACTCCTTTTAGCCCTAGTGGCACTATTCATAGAGCCTAAAAACATGAGTGTTACACAAGAAATATTTAATAATGATATGTCAATGGAATAATAAAAAGGGAATAAAGCCCATATGAATTAGATAACCCACTAGATAGGTTAACCACTTAACTAGAGAGTTAGTAGTTACTATTAGCTCTAGTCTATAAGAAATATTGCCTATTGTATGGCAGGGTGCAGTTGCCATAGTTTTGCCCATAAACCCTGCACACTCTTATGTATGGGATTTTCACAGGAGTTATCCCTACTACTTTGGTATTAGGAAGCCAATCTACTACCCTAGGATTATGAGGACTATGAGGAATGTTTTTACTACCTTGACATTAGGAAGTCCATTAGGACAGTCCCTACTATTCCAATATTAGGAGGTTCTTAGGAGCTCCCCCTATTGATGGGAAGTTTCTAAGGGTTGTCCTTACTATCAAAAGGTCTTTGAGAGGTTGATTATTTTATGGTGGGTATAGCCACTGAGGTCCATAATATGGTTCCATGCATAAGCTTTGATGTTGTTATCCACTATTCTATGGTATGATCTCTTGAGTATAGGCCAAAGAACTAAAAGACTCAAGATAAAGTGTTTGATGGAATTGTTAATTTTGATAATTAAAATGAGTACCATAATAGAACTTAAAAAAATGGAATGAATTTAAGATATAATTAAAATTAATATGAATTATATAGGGTATTAATGTAATATGGGGTATTATAAAAAATATTCATATTAATTAGAGTTTTAATCATTAGTTAAAGTATACATGATACTTAGTTTTATAGATATTAAATAGACACACATAAATTGAAGTAAGAGCAATTAAATTGAATGAGTAGAATTAAGGAGAATATTTTGAACTGATGACTCACTCGAAAAAAGCAAAAATAAAAGAAAATTAATAAGAATGTTTATGATATGATCTAGATAATAAATCAAATGCTATATGGTTTATTACAATGAAATTCATGCTTCTCGAAATTAATGCAGTTGAAATATAATTAAAGAAAACTGACTACACATAAACTTCAAATCAAAAAGGGTAATACAAGTGTAAAATGATGTATAACATCAATGTATGTTTGATATATAGTATTAGTGTGTGCTTATCATTGTATACTTGGCATGTTGATTAAGTGTAAGTAATTGTTATAATTGAAATGATTTTTCATTCATGTAATTTTAAAGAAACAATTATTAGGTAATATCAAGAAATTAAACCTAAATCAATAATGTTTATGTATTGAATGTATTGCACGCTTGCATGTGCATGTTATAAATATGTACATTTGTTTCAATGAACATGCCACTAACTGTATGCTTAGCATATCAATTTTTTTTATGCATAGGTTAAAGCAAGAATATAGTTGGTGTAACCTCAAAATGTTGTAGTTTAAACAAAGGAGTTTTTAAATTTGGTAGATTTAGTTGCTTTTAATTGTCAAATTGTATGTAATAAGTGATGTAAAAGTTAGTTCGGGTACTCATGTATAGGTCTATTGTAATGTAAGACATAGATAATGCATAATAGTTATTCAATTTTTGTATGTCTTAAAATGAGATATATGTAACATAAACAAAATAGATTATGCTATGTGACCTAAGAAATGTTGTTAGGTATTTATTATAGGTGCATATTGATAATGTGATGGAAATACAATGATATATGAGATTTGATTAGATGAGTTTGTGAAGGATCAAAAGGATCTAGAGGCATGTATTGAATGAGAAATAATTAGAGTAATGTTTTATACATGTTTAATAATTTTGATCTTTACTCTGGACAACTGTTAAATTACTGAATTTTTGTTAAAACATAACCCCTAGTAAATCTAAATAATAGACCTCATATGCATGTTATACGCCTAACTTACATAGTTTTAAGAAAGGTTTTAAAGAAGGTTGAATATTACTCAAGTGATATCTCTTATTTGGCTTTTGGAATAGGCTTGGTAAGGGGTGTCACATTTAATGGTGTCAGAGTAGGTTTAGACATTCCTAGCACCATAAGGTTTTCATGAGTACCCAAAGGTTCGTATTATGATTGAGTCCCATATGAAATTCTACACTGCTAGAGTCTAATGAGTTGTAGTTTTTATATGGTACCGAGATGCACAAAAGTGTAATGTTAGCCAAGGAAAGAGAGATGAGGGCTAGTACTTAGATTATAGTGATAAGACTTCCTAAGATGTCTTAAGGCTAGGTCAGCATAGCCTACTCTATTTGTATGAGTGATTAGTTCACCTTGTGATGATCTAGCAATCATGGGCATTCCTTGGAAATAAAGTGGTTACCCTTGAATTTTTCCAAAAAAGGGGGTTAAGACAAAAGGGGTAAGAAAAATCAATGATATAGGACTTGATCATTTGGAAAATTTTGAATATTAATCAAGAAGAATAACTAAAGTCCTATACCAGTTAAGACATGCATCAAGGAAGGATGTGTATGAGTAGAGATGATTACTTTAATGTTCAAGGAGTTTTAAAATAAAGACAATACATATTCTCTGAGACAAAGTTTGAAACAAGTGATTATGATGTGTTGGGTGATGATTATGATGTATTAGTAACTAATAGCCAAAAAGTATAGAAGGATATAAATAGTATGATTAATAAGAGTGAAAGCCTCTTAAGGAAGTAAAATAGAAGGGAGATGTATAAAGTGTTTATGTAGAATAAAAAGTAGGAAGTGAATGGATTAAGTCTAAATGAGCAGTTATTCGTCCTGTAGGAGTTAGTGCTCTTATGATATCTATCAATATCCCTAAGGATGAGGGTTGTTTTCCATTCTATTGATGCATGAGACATTGGGGCTAGGTTATGCATTACTTGACATGAACATTATTTTAATATCCAACATAGCTATATTATTTCATTAACATTGCATGCATCATTTCATATGCTTAACCATAGCTTCATCATGTTCATACATACAACCTTAATATAAAAGGAATTCATAGAATACACAATAGAGGTGAGTAATAGCACAGTACCTGACGATATAAGGTGAATGACATTGCAAGTTAAGCTAGAATGAGTTAGAAAGAAATGGTTATGCCTACTAATGCAGATGGAATTGGTTTTATAATGAAGTTACTAATAGAGAGTTATCATAAGTCTATTTAAAAGAAAGAATAAGCATTAAGGAATAAGGGTTATAGTAACATAGCCCGAGATTATGAAAGTTACAAGTAAGAAAGGACTAGACAATAAGACTTGTAAAAGAAAGAAATTATAAGAAGGTGTTAAAGATCTAGGATGTATGGATATGCTAAACCCATACAAAGTGTCTTAAGAGGGGAAGTAGAAGAAGTATTAAAGAATGCACATGGGTAAGAAAGAGACAATGAAGTTAAGATTTAAAAAGTGTAATGTAAACAAAACTATTATGTGAAATAAGTGATAATTAAGGCATAAAGGAAAAAGAAATCAAGATGAACAGAGTATATGCATATTAAGGATATTGGCAAGGTTAGACCAAAAGAATTTTAAGGATGAAATTCATTTAAAAAGGGAAGAACTATAATGCCCGTAACCTTCAGTAGGTGAATAGTGCACCTTTGAGTTAGGAGTAAGGGACCTCTAAGACATGATTTAGAATTTCTTATTGTTTAAAAGTATGTGTTGAGGATAGGTTAAGGTTAACATTTGGAAATGAAATAAGGTCATTTGAATGGTTAACGAACAATGAGAAGTAGAGGGTGAATAGTATTCACTCGAGGAAAGTGAATAGTACTTTTCAAGACTCAAAGTTGAGTTGAGTTAATAAAATGATAGTAAATATTCCAAAATTTTATTTAGAGAAATTTGGAAGGAATTGAAGTTATTAAGGAGGTTAAAAACACAAGGAAAGCTTTCATGATAGTGTCCCATGAATAGGAACTCAATTAAAATTGAATGAAAAAATATTTTGAAGTTGCTCAAAGAATTCTAAAAAATATCATAACTTGATGGTAAAAAATTTAAACTAAGCTAATGGTATTGGGTTTAAAATTTTTTGAGGTTGAGAATCTGTTTAACATAATTAATTTAGGATGTAATAATTTAATTTAAATAGTTATCCACAAATTAAGTTTTAATTTTCACGAGACATCTATATTAGGTATTTATTTATTTAATGGCATAAATTAGAGATTAAAATCACATATCAATAACTTAGAACAAATTTTTAAAGAAAGAGAAGTTAAGGATTAATGGTAGCCTTTGGATGAGACAAATGTCTATCATCTACCCATTCATTCAATAGTATATAAGAGAGTTTTATTTGAAACAAAACTCATTTCCTCCTTTCTCCTCTCGCTATGGCTTACAACAACACTCCCATTACTGCCTCCTCTATTTTCTTCTTCTTTTCCTCATTAATCAAGCCTTGTCCCACCTAATTTACCTATCAAATTAACCTCCACTACTCCTTAACAGCTATTCTAATGGAATAAATGCAAAAGGAAGATAAAATTTAGAGAAATTAACACTTCATGAATAGTTACACTTTACGATAAAAGTGTTTTTTTTTGTGATTTATTATTTTTTCTAGGTAGTTTTAAGTGCCAATAGGATGATTCTAAAGTTAGATTGAATTTTATAACATTAAGTAATTTATTGCAAATTTTCTAATGTAAATTTTGTGTATGTTATGAAAGAAATGTTGGAAATCCTACGGAGTTAATGCAAGAATGATGTATATAGGTTAAATGGAAGCCAAAGGATACTTAGGTAATCATTGAGATATATGTATGCTATGTTAAATTGAATAATTAAAGTGTGTATGTGATGTTTTGAAATGGTGAATTTATGTAAGCATATGAATAAGATATTAGTTGGTATAAATGACCTAAATGAAAGTTTAAAAGATGGATCGAGTATGATTTGAGGTGGAACATAATAGTTAGGGTGGACATAACCTGATGGCCAAATGGTGTGTGACGTTGAATGTGTATTGTGATTATATTAAACCTAGTATCATATATGAATTGAATGGGATTTAAGGTGACTAAATTGATAAATGTTCATTGTTATTGAGTTAAGCTTGTGTGTGTAGCATATGTGATGCTTGAGTATGAGAGAAAAAGTGACTTAGCATTAAGTATGACATAAGTTATGTTAAATAAATGGCTAAGAGAGTTAAGAATAGATGAAAAGTTAGAAAACAAAAGAATTAATGTGAAAGTGCCCATGGCCAAATGGTGTGCTTGGTATGTGCATAGGTGTGGATGTGTGAGCTTAAGCTTGCTTTTGTGTGTGTATGATTTGGAATACATAATTTGAGCATGTTAGGAAGGAGTAATGCAAAGAAAAGGTGAATAGGAGGATGGACATTCTCATGGCCATAATGTAAGCAAAAGAAAATAAATAAAAAATAGGTGTAATTGAATAAGAATTTAAGTTACTTGGGTAAGTGAGTTTGAAGAGATATGTGTTGAATTCCTTATAGTTGATCTTTTTAAATGTGTGTGCATGTGTATGGAAAATATGATAAGTATATATGTATAAGTACACATGAGTAGTACAATGGGATCAAAATACATATATATGAATTAGTAAATGAGTGGAATTTGAGATGTATGTTTGTTAAGACCTAGTGGCCAAATTGTGAGGGTACTTGTGTATGGGCATGTGCAAGGTAAAAAGGAATTGAAATGTAAATGACTTTAATAATGCAATGTGAGCATAATTGAACCAAAGATGAATAATGTGGCCTAAGTATGTTTATGGGCAATGGCAAGTAGATATAGTTAAATTTGAATGAAGTTTACCTATTCTTCATCTTATTTTGAGCTTAGCATAATTTAAAATTCAATGTCAATGAAATTGACAAGGGGAATGGCTAGTGGCTAAATGATAGGTAGTAAGGACTATGGTATGCAAGCTTGAGTTAATGGCATATAATGAGATAAAAAATTAGTTATATGATGAAATTACTAATGCTATGTAAATAAATGATAATATGCATAAATAAGTATGGCCAACTAACATATTAATGAAGGAAGATTAGTAACATTGAGCTTAGGACTAGGTATCAACATAGGTGTGCCCTATATGGTATGAACATGAATTGGTAAATGAAATAAGAATGAACAATGTAAGTGATAGAAAGGCTAAGGAATAATCCTCACTAATGATAACAATTTCAAATGTGCTCAATGAGTCAAACAATAAAATTAAAGTATACAGCATAATGATTGGTGGTCTAACAGAATCCTATGAAGGATTATGTAATGTGATTATATGGTGAATGAACTAATTATGTTTGTGTTATCAACCTTAGGAAATACTAAAATGAATTTTTAAAACCATAGAAACACAAACTTAAAGGAAATAAATAATAAATGATGATACGATAATGAAATAATAAAAACGGAATGAGTGCCATATGAATTAGATAACCCACTAAATAGGTTGATTGGTGAACTAAAGAGTTAGCAGCTACTGCTAGCTCTAGTTTATTAGGATTATTGCCTATTTTATGATGGGGTGCATCCATCGAGGTTCTAGCTGTGAACCCTGCTTACTCTTAGGTATTAGGAGTTCCATGTAGGTTGGTCTTACTACTTCGATATTAGGAAGCCAATGTGCGTTGTCTCTAAAACCTTAGTATTAGGAGGTCCATAAGGATTGTCCCTATTACCTTGACATTGGGAAGTCTAAGAGGACTATCCTTGCTATTATGAGATTAAGAGGTTCTTAGGAGCTGCCCTATTAGTAGGGAGTTCTTGAGGGCTTTCCCTACTATCAGGAGGTCTTTAAGGGCTTAATTATTTTATGGTAAGTGCATCCATCCAAGTCCATAATGTAGGCCTCTACACAAGCTTTGATCTCATTATCCAGTATTTTAGGGCTAATCTCTCAAGTATGGGCCAAAACACTAAAAAACTCAAGACAAAGTGTTTGATGGAAATTTTGATTTTAGTCATTAAAATAAGTATCATAATAGAACTTAAATCAAAAATAAATTGAATTCAAGATATAATTATGGTGAATATGAATTGTACATGCTATTAATGTAATGTTGGGTTGTAACGCCCATGATTGAGGCTCCGTGAATAATGCCATAGGGTTCGAGAAGTGTGCCTGGGTTACTGAGTCACTTGTACATGGATTGGGGCAGTGGCACTGGTCATGAAACTTTGAGGGCCTTTAAGTTGATGAAAAAGTTGAAATTTAAAAATTTAATAAAACTAATAATTCATTTTAAGCAGTAAAGAATGCATCTATGTAATAAAAATTTTTCAAGCCAAGATTGACTCGAGATGTGCCTAGATGGACCTAAAAATAGCGGACCTTGAGGCTTAAAAATTCCACTGGATCCACTGGTGAAAGAATTTTTTGAATCTGAGGTCATTTGCAAATTCTCAAAATTTTCAAGGTTGGCGTGCAAATATAGGCAGTCTGAAAACTATCTTATCAATGTAATTTGGCCACAAAAATTTACAAGTAGATAAAAGGCGATTAAAATATGAATTTTAAAATGAACAGCATAATTTTCTAAGACCTAAGTGAATTACTATGAATTTTTAAAATAAACAGCATAAATTTCTAAGGTCTAAGTGAATTACTATGAATTTTTAAAGTTTATCAAAGAATTGGGATGGTTTAGGATGTTTGAGACCACTCTTGACATGTTAAAGTGGGACCCACCTCATGTGAAGTGCCAAGGAGGCTTGCTAAGTGGCAAACCTCACTTGACAAGTGGATTTCTACTCCAAAATGAGAAGTCTTCTTTCTCCTTTTCCTTGTTGCTATCGATGCCAAGAAGGGAGGAAATAGGCCATAAACTTTCTTGCCCCTTTACCTAAACCTATGATTCTAATTGCTAAATTCACTTACATGTGTTAGCACCATGAGGAAAAAGAATCAAGCAAAAAAGACTTTTTATTTGGGGAGATAAAAATCATCAAAGTTTATTAGTACAGAGCAGTCTAGAATAGTGACCTTGAGGTGAGTCTTGGCTAATTCTCCTCCTTCCTTTAGGTTTTTTGGCTACCATTTGATGCTAGAACCTACCTAACACCTATCTAATTGTGCGTGTGAGGTGTTTGTGGCCATTAGAGCGTAGTTTGAAGTCCACGAAGGGAGAGGGAGTCCACTATGGAAGATGGATAGCTTGGGATTCTTATGGATTTAAAGGACTTCTCTCATAAGTAAGTGAACTTCAAGGCTTTTTTTCATGCTTTGAGGTGCCTATGATGATGAATGATGATTTGGGATAGCTAGAATGTTGAGCTTATGATTAATTTCTTCCATGGTAGTGTGATTAAGTGAGAACCTAGTGAATTAAGGAGACATGTTTCAAAGAACTCGAAATTTTAGCTCCATTTGCTTGCTGATTTTGATGGTTATGGATGCTTGGCTTGGATGTATAATGGCTAGAATATGGTTAAATGATCTCTTGGAATGCTAGAGTAAGAATAATGGCAATGCTGATTAGAAAACATTAAGAACAGTATTTTCCATGCTTGTACCTGAGAGCTACCATGAGTGAGTTCTTTAAGTGATGCTTTGTAACCTATGGAAATTGGATTGAAATTAGGTGTGTATGTGTACAATTATGTTCACGGCATACCTATATGGATGAATATTAATCTACTATGAAAAAGGAATAAAATTTTGTGTCATTTTCCTTTGGTACCCGAGACCATGTTAATGGCATTATGGCATGAAATTTAAGTTTGTTAAAGTGTTAGGCAAGTGAATTATAATGGCTATATAATTGGCTTATAATGACCTTGAATTGAACACTGCATATTGCATATTGATAGATAAAAATGTACTTTGAGAATGTGTCTTTAAATGACTAAAAAGGTGGGACTAAAACATATGTTGATGTCTTAAAATAATGGCTTAAAAAGGAACTTGAATTGCACTATGAAAAAAAAAACTTTTCCTTATACCTTTGGGGCTAGCACTGAGACATATGTATGAATGGCATTTGTGCCTATTGTTTAGCCTTGGAATTAGCCTAGATATGTTTGGCTTTAGGCCTATGAATGTGGTTAATAAGACATTAAAAACTATGTTAAATTTGAACTTAAAACAATCCCATAATTGTATGTTGAAAA